>OZ030020.1:46686347-46848847 GCA_964023405.1 Apodemus agrarius | reverse complement strand
AAAAAGAAGCTAACTCACCCAGGAGGAGTAGAAGAGAGGAAATCATCAAACTAAGGGCTGAAATCAATCAAGCAGAAACAAAGAGAACCATACAAAGAATCAACAAAACCAAGAGCTGGTTCTTCGAGAAAATCAACAAGATAGATAAGCCCTTAGCTAGACTAACCAAAGGGCACAGAGATAGTATCCAAATTAACAAAATTAAAAATGAAAAGGGGGATATAACAACAGAAACAGAGGAAATTCAAAAGATCATCAGATCCTACTACAAAGGCCTATACTCAAAACAACTGGAGAATCTGGAGGAAATGGACAATTTCCTAGACAGATACCAAATACCAAAATTAAATCAGCATCAAGTAGACCAGCTAAACAGTCCCATAACCCTTAAAGAAATAGAAGGGGTTATAGAAAGCCTCCCAACCAAAAAAAGTACGGGACCAGATGGTTTTAGTGCAGAATTCTACCAGACCTTCAAAGAAGACTTAACACCAATACTCTTCAAACTATTCCACAAAATAGAGACAGAAGGGACACTGCCCAACTCATTCTTCGAAACCACAATTACGCTGATACCTAAACCACAAAAAGATCCAACAAAGAAAGAGAACTACAGGCCAATTTCTCTTATGAATATAGATGCAAAAATACTAAATAAAATCCTTGCCAACCGAATCCAAGAGCATATCAAAACGATCATTCACCATGATCAAGTAGGCTTCATTCCAGGAATGCAGGGATGGTTCAATATACGGAAATCCATCAATGTAATCCACTACATAAACAAACTAAAAGAAAAAAACCACATGGTCATCTCATTAGATGCTGAAAAAGCATTTGACAAAATTCAGCATCCTTTCATGCTAAAAGTCTTGGAAAGAGCAGGAATTCAAGGCCCATATCTAAACATAGTAAAAGCAATCTACAGCAAACCAGTAGCCAACATCAAAATAAATGGAGAGAAACTTGAAGCAATTCCACTAAAATCAGGGACTAGACAAGGCTGTCCTCTCTCTCCATATCTTTTCAATATAGTACTTGAAGTTCTAGCGAGAGCAATCAGACAACATAAGGAAGTCAAAGGGATACAAATTGGAAAGGAAGAAGTCAAAGTATCATTATTTGCAGATGATATGATAGTCTACTTAAGCGATCCAAAAAACTCCACCAGAGAACTTCTACAGCTGATAAACAACTTCAGCAACGTGGCTGGTTATAAAATTAACTCAAGCAAATCAGTAGCCTTCTTGTACTCAAAGGACAAGCAGGCTGAGAAAGAAGTTAGGGAAATAACACCCTTCACAATAGCCACAAACCACATAAAGTACCTTGGCGTAACTCTAACCAAACAAGTGAAAGATCTGTATGACAGGAACTTCAAGTCCCTGAAGAAAGAAATCGAAGAAGACCTCAGGAGATGGAAAAATATTTCTTGCTCCTGGATTGGCAGGATCAATATAGTAAAAATGGCCATCTTGCCAAAAGCAATCTACAGATTCAATGCAATCCCCATCAAAATCCCAAATAAATTCTTCATAGATCTAGAAAGAGCAATTCTCAAATTCATCTGGAGCAACAAAAAACCCAGGATAGCTAAAACTATTCTCAACAATAAAAGGACTTCTGGGGGAATCAATATCCCTGACCTCAAGCAGTACTACAGAGCAATTGTGTTAAAAACTGCATGGTATTGGTACAGCAACAGGCAGGTAGATCAATGGAATAGGATTGAAGACCCAGAAATTAACCCACAGACTTATGGTCACTTGATCTTTGATAAAGGAGCCACAACCATCCGGTGGAAAAAAGATAGCCTTTTCAACAAATGGTGCTGGTTCAACTGGAGGTCAACATGCAGAAGAATGCGAATTGACCCACTCTTATCTCCTTGTACTAAGATCAACTCCAAGTGGATCAAGGACCTCCACATAAAACCAGACACACTGAAACTATTAGAAAAGAAACTTGGGAAGACCCTGGAGGACTTGGGCACAGGGGAAAAGTTCCTGAACAGAACACCAATAGCTTATGCTCTAAGATCAAGAATCGACAAATGGGACCTCATAAAATTACAAAGTTTCTGCAAAGCAAAGGACACTGTCAGAAGGACAAAACGGCAACCAACAAAGTGGGAAAAGATCTTCACCAACCCCACATCCGACAGAGGGCTAATATCCAATATATACAAAGAACTCAAGAAGTTAGACCGCAAAGAACCAAATAACCCTATCAAAAAATGGGGCACAGAGCTAAACAAAGAATTCTCACCAGAAGAAATTCGGATGGCCGAGAAACACCTTAAAAGATGTTCAACATCATTAGTCATCAGGGAAATGCAAATCAAAACAACCCTGAGATTCCACCTCACACCAGTCAGAATGGCTAAGATTAAAAACTCAAGAGACAACAAGTGCTGGCGAGGATGTGGAGAAAGAGGAACACTCCTCCACTGTTGGTGGGATTGCAAAATGGTAAAACCGCTCTGGAAATCAGTTTGGCGGTTCCTCAGAAAATTGGGCATGTTACTTCCAGAGGACCCTGGCATACCACTCCTGGGCATATACCCAGAGGATTCCCCTGCATGCAATAAGGACACATGCTCCACTATGTTTATAGCAGCCTTGTTTATAATAGCCAGAAATTGGAAGCAGCCCAAATATCCCTCAAAGGAGGAATGGATACAGAAAATGTGGTATATTTATACAATGGAATACTACACAGCAATTAAAAATAATGAATTCATGCAATTTGTAGGTAAATGGTTAGACCTGGAAAATATCATCCTGAGTGAATTAACCCAATCACAAAAGAATGCACCTGAAATGCAATCACTGATAAGTGGATATTAATGAGCCCAGAAGCCCTAAATACTCAAGACACAAATAGCAAGTCAAATGATTCCCAAGAAGAAGAAAGGAGAGGACCCTGGGCCTGTAAAGATTGCTTCCAGTTTAGTAAAGAAACCGAGGGGGGAGGGGGAATTATTGGGGAACAGATGGGGGGGAGAGGAACTATGGGAACTATGGTGGGTGGGAACTGGGAAAGGGGAAAGCCTTTGGAATGTAAACATAGAATATAGAAAATAAAATTAAAAAAAAAAAAAAAAAAAGAAAGTGTCACTGACAGGTTCTCCTTTAAATCACAGGTGTTGGAGTAGGCTCACAGTATCAGGAATGAATGCCTTCCTTTTGAGAGAGTCTTAAATCTAATTAGGCAGCTGTTGGTTACTCCTAAGATGTAAACGCCACTACCTCACATTCCGTGCTGCCTTGGCTGGGCTCATTATGCTGGTTTGTAAGCATCACCATTGTGTAGGACTATTGATTGTTTCTCTCTTGGCAGCATGCATAGAGCCTTCACATGCTATAAGAGCTATCTCGGAAAAGAGGCTTCCAAAGTAGTTCCAGCCCAATTCCTCTAAGACTTAGGTCCAAAATATGTGCTATCTTCAGCAGTAGGGACTTACCTTCAAATTCTTGGAGGCAACCATAGGCAGTTTCAATACATTATAATTTTTTAAAGATTTATTTATTCATTATATGTAAGTACACTATAGCTGTCTTCAGACACACCAGAAGAGGGAGTCAGATCTCATTAAGGATTGTTGTGAGCTACCACATGGTTGATGGAATTTGAACTCAGGACCTTCAGAAGAGCAGTCAGTGCTCTTAAGTGCTGAGCCATCTCTCCAGCCCACACTATAATGTTTTGAAGGATTCCCCTAACTAACAACTCAAAAGGAAGTTTCTCATACCTGGTAGTGGGGTTTTGACTCAATGGTCTATGTCTCTTGAAAAGAGCATTATCGCTCCTAGTGATATAATCTTATTTAGAAACGTGTACACTCCCCATACTGTGGACTGAAAGAAACCAAGTGCACATTGTAAACAATAAATCTTCACCAAGCAGAAATTCAATTTACACTCCATAACTACTCTGACCACATTAGATCAGCATTCGGTTCTTAGCTCAACATTTCTTTTTTGTGTAATAATTTAATGAATGGGAAACATTAAATCAATTATATATGTCCCAAGTTCTTCTTAACTGGGATCATGTTATTCCCCTCCAACCTGAGGACATTTGGAAATTCTAAGAACATAATTGGTTACCATGAGCTAGTCACTGGTTGTTGGTCATATCAAGCATAAAAGGACAGGACTATCTTGTAATAACCAGACAAGCTTCCTACAATACATAAGTACTGAACTATCAAAGTGCTGAACTTGGGGTGCCTCATAGTTCACTGAACCTTTACTGATAACCAGGCCATTAACATATTTTATAAATTCCTGGAGGCCCTACTCTTCTCATGTGTGTGTGTGTGTGTGTGTGTGAGAGAGAGAGAGAGAGAGAGAGAGAGAGAGAGAGAGAGAGAGAGAGATGAAGCCATTGCTTTCTTGGTTTTGTTAAAAATAGAAAGCTACTCTGATTTCTCAGTAGTCTAAAATATTCAGTAATCTGGGCTGTCTTATCTTCTGGTTCATCTAAATCAGCAGCTTTACTGCATTTCCTGGACCTGTTGTTTCTTCAGTAGAAGTTCTACTAAGGTCTCATTAAAGAAAGTTGAATAAATGAGCTAATACAGCCCTATAGCTCTAGGCAAGGTGCTAAACTGTGATCCACTCTTCAAAGTGAAGTGGAAAAATACTAGGCAGTATTGCACAAGAGATAATGGACATTAAGGTGTGTGTGTGTGTGTGTGTGTGTGTGTGTGTGTGTGTGCGCGCGTGCGCGCGCGCATGTGCACAGGAACACACAGGCATGTGTAGTTCTGAATTCTTGATACCTGTTTCCCTGCCTGGACAAATGGTCCCCGTGACTGGGACCATGTGAGTCATGTGGGTGCTTTCATTATAACCAGTTCCCTCTAACAGCAAACAGGGGCATGAGAAGACATTTTTTGATGAATGGCCCTTCTTTTCTCTTTAAATAAAATGTCTAAAAATCATCCTTCCGGTACCCAAATGTTCTCTAGGGATTTCAAACTTCATCTATTTGAAACTAAAATCTTCTAGGGATGTTCACAATGTCCTGTGTTCTCCATAATGCATGCCATAGACTCTGGAGGCCTCCACCAGGCTTCCTTTCTTGTCTTACCATGCTCCCACTTTGTAGAAGCGGGGGCGGGGGGAGCATTCTTGGTCCTCAACCTTACCCTCTTTGGCATCTCCATTCGCGTTGCTGTCATCCTGCATCGCATCCTCATCCCCTCTTGCCTTACAGGTGGGTAGCTACATAACTGATTTCATTGTTAGCATTCTTTTCCCTCATTGTAACCCAAAGGATCACTTTATGAACCAGTGTCATGATATCCCCATGTATGTACTACTAGGATGATAAAAATAATCATGCTAGAGACTTCCTAAAACTTTTGTAAATTGCTCTTACACACCTTCTATATCCAAGTATAAAGAAATACTTGCCATTCCTATTTAGTTTTGGCCTAAAGCCCCACCCCCTCTCTCTGTGTGTCTCGATGAATTCTAGCTCATGTTACAAACCCTTTGCATTAAATCCTTTCCTAGATCTTAATTTTGAAATTGAGTTGCTACCTTTAGCTGTCTTTTGTTTTCTATACTGTTGTAGTGTTATAATAATGAATCTCAATTATGTGCACATTTTCTGTCTTTTCCATTTAAGATCCCATGATGGAAACTATTGTATTAGAGAGATGAACTTGGCAAAAGTGCACAGCATAAGTTGCAATTGGAAAGTCATAGAAGCAAGCAGTGTGAATTCCTAACATGGACACTTGACTAAAATAAGAATACAAAGCCAGATATTTGATAAAAAAAAATTGAGAACTGCTTTTAAAAAACACAGCAACAACAAGTTTGCACTAGGTACACACATGCATGCATACATGTATGCACACACATACACACACACACACACACACACACACACACACACACACGATTCTGAACATAGTTTTTCCTCTAGGGATGATGTGACCTAAGAATAAGTAATAACAAGGTCCACTGAGATCCATGATATGAAGTCAAGGGAATGAATTCATGATAGGAATTTAGAGCTGAAAGCTATGATATCTTGAAGACAGAGCATGAGAGAAACAGAAAGTGGGGCAAGCAGACCGAGGATCTTACTCTTCTAAAATAAAAGAGTGATTCAAACACTTTATTTTGGGGAGAAATTAAATGATACTATGATCTACTGATTTATGCATCAGCAATACTTTTGAATATGACATAGTTATTTCAATGTTGTAAATAGTAGGTAAGATTTTCCAACTGCACTTTTAAAAGAGGTCAAATTTACAGTCTATTCCTAATGACTAGGGATTAATAACGAGACATCAATAGCAACCTTTGTACTGCTTCAGCTCAACATTCACCCTCCACCCGGCTGCAGAGTCCACATGGCTGAATGAAGAGACTAGGTTGGGAGAGACTGCTTAGAATGTCTATCTCAAGAGGGGTTGGAGGGAGAGTCCACAGGAGAGTGACCTTCACATGCTAGGCCAGTTAGATATTAATTTACTTAATACTTCCTTTGAAACTTTACATTTTTCTTAGCTTTGATTCTATGTCAAAAAAATTATTACATAAATTTGTACTACAAAGGGAAGATCCTGCCGCCGCCCCTCCTTTGCCCACTGTGATAAAGCAGTGAATAATGAAGTGTATGGCATGGCCTGGCACCATGTTATCCTGCAGTGAATGCATGTAGAAGGTGTGAAGTGAAGGTACTCATGAGAGCAGTGATTCCTTTCAGCCTCCCGTGTGGATGTGGATGCATTAGTGAACATCTTGGCTATTTCTATATGCTAGTTCTTGTGGATAGTGTCCTGAACTAGCAAAGAATAGCAAAGGGTCTGGGAGACAAGAATGATTAAAATCAGTTTTCCACACTATTGTTTACTGAAAAACTATGTAAAGTGTTCCTACGTTGGTATTTGACACCAAAGTTTTAAGCAAATAGAACCCTGAATAGTTATTTTTAAAATCATTGCATTGGTTTGTTTACTCTGTGTGTATATGGGCATGCAACTGCCACGATGCCAAGGCGGAGGTCAGAGGACTACTTGTGGAAACTGGTTTTCTTTCTACTATGTACATCCTAGGGATTAAACTCATGATATCTCGTTTGATGACAAGAACCTTTACCTGGTGAGTCATATTTCAGATTATGTATTAATCATTATGTATTAATAGAAGACAAAGAATAGAGCTGGTCTTAGAACCAGTCTCTTCTCCCACTTCATGCTCTTTTTTGTACCTGCCCTCAACAATAGATGGTCCTACACCTGTGCACGTGTTGGCAGAACTAGGTAGAGTCAGTAGGTTTTTTTTTTAAGTTGGGTGGAGAAAGTATCAGTGAGAGGATAGCAGATACCTTAGAGTGGAGGGAATGGAGGCAGATTTGATCAATACACATTATACGCATGTAGGACATCCTCCAAAAAACAAGTGACTAGAGAACAATGGGCCATCAATCTGCTGATAACCAGATGCTATAAGAGTTGGTCTTGATGCTACCTTTTGTACCACTCCAAGAGACAGCCTGATCCATCGAGGAAGATAGTTTGCCAGTGGTGACAGAGAAGGAGCCTTAAGAAAAATAGTTTGTTGAGGAGGGTGTTGTGGGACAAATAGCTCTTCAGACATGATGGAATAAGTACTGAATATCAAAACACATCCATGGCTTCCATCACAGGTCTCTCAGGAGCATTAATACTTCCAGGCCTCATAGTCCATAGGCAAACATTTCCGAAATACTTAGAGTAGGTAAGGTGCCTATTTATATCATCTTTGTGGGCCATTGAGTCATTCTTACTAATGTAATATAATATCCCTATATTTTCTGGGTCTTAATCTCTTCCCACCTCGATAAGACCATTAAAACAGAGTAGAAGTCTATATGCTAAAGCCATGGGGTGTTCCATAATTCATACAAGATCTGATACATAACAGCCAATCAATAAATTCCTGTGTTCTTTTATAGTTAGGAATGTGGGAGTAATTAGACTAAGTTAATCCATTTATATTCTTTTTTTTTTTTTTTAGAGTTACAATTGTTTTTTTTTCTTTTTTTTAAATTTTATTTTCTATATTCTTTGTTTACATTCCAAAGGCTTTCCCCTTTCCCAGTTCCCCCCTCATCATGTGTCCCATAAGTCCTCCCCCCCCACCGCACCCCCCCACGCGCATTCCCCAATCACCCCCCAACCCTTTCTCTGTTCTGGTACTCTCCTGCAAAACTGGAACCAGTCTTTTCTGGACCAGTGTCCTCTCATTCCTTCTTCTTGGGAATCTTTTGATTTGCTAATTGTGCCTTGAGTATTCAGAGCTTCTGGGCTCATTAATATCCACTTATCAGTGATTGCATTTCATGTGTATTCTTTTGTGATTGGGTTAACTCACTTAGGATAATATTTTCCAGATCCAACCATTTGCCTACAAGTTGCATGAATTCATTATTTTTAATTGCTGAGTAGTATTCCATTGTATAAATATACCACATTTTCTGTATCCATTCCTCCTTCGAAGGACATCTGGGCTCCTTCTAGCTTCTGGCTGTTATAAATAGGGCTGCTATGAACATAGTGGAGCATGTATCTTTATTGCATGCAGGGGAATCCTCTGGGTATATGCCCAGAAGTGGTATGACAGGGTTCTTTGAAAGCGTCATGCCCAATTTTCTGAGGAACCGCCAGACTGATTTCCAGAGTGGTTGTACCATCTTGCAATCCCACCAACAGTGGAGGAGTGTTCCTCTTTCTCCACATCCTCTCCAGCACCTGTTGTCTCTTGAGTTTTTAATCTTAGCCATTCTGACTGTTGTGAGGTGGAATCTCAGGGTTGTTTTGATTTGCATATCCCTGATGACTAATGATGTTGAACATCTCTTAAGGTGCTTCTCAGCCATCTGAATTTCTTCTGGTGAAAATTCCTTGTTTAGCTCTGTACCCCATTTTTAATAGGGTTATTTGGTTCTTTGAAGTCTAATTTGAGTTTTTTGTATATATTGAATATTAGCCCTCTGTCGGATGTGGGGTTGGTAAAGATCTTTTCCCAATTTGTTGGTTGTCCTTTTGTCCTTCTGACAGTGTCCTTTGCCTTACAGAAACTTTGTAATTTTATGAAGTCCCATTTGTCAATTCTTGATCTTAGAGCATAAGCTATTGGTGTTCTGTTCAGGAACTTTCCCCCTGTGCCTATGTCCTCCAGGGTCTTCCCCAGTTTGTTTTCTATTAGTTTCAGTGTGTCTGGCTTTATGTGGAGGTCCTTGATCCACTTGGAGTTGATCTTAGTACAAGGTGATAAGAGTGGGTCAATTTGCATTCTTCTGTATATTGACCTCCAGTTGAACCAACACCATTCGTTGAAAAGGCTATCTTTTTTCCACTGAATGGTTGTAGCTCCTTTATCAAAGATCAAGTGACCATAACTCTGTGGGTTCCTTTCTGGGTCTTCAATTCTATTCCATTGATCTACTTGCCTGTTATTGTACCAATACCATGCAGTTTTTAACACAGTTGCTCTGTAGCACTGCTTGAGGTCAGGGATATTGATTCCCCCAGAAGTCCTTTTATTGTTGAGAATAGTTTTAGCTATCCTGGGGTTTTTGTTACTCCAGATGAATTTAAGAATTGCTCTTTCTAGATCTATAAAGAATTGATTTGGGATTTTGATGGGGATTGCATTGAATCTGTAGATTGCTTTTGGCAAGATGGCCATTTTTACTATATTGATCCTGCCAATCCAAGAGCAAGAAATATTTTTCCATCTTCTGAGGTCTTCTTCAATTTCTTTCTTCAAGGACTTGAAGTTCTTGTCATACAGATCTTTCACTTGTTTGGTAAGAGTCATGCCAAGTTACTTTATACTGTTTGTGGCTATTGTGAAGTGTGTTATTTCCCTAACTTCTTTCTCAGCCTGCTTGTCCTTTGAGTATAGGAAGGTAACTGATTTGCTTGAGTTGATTTTATAACCAGCCACGTTGCTGAAGCTGTTTATCAGCTGTAGGAGTTCTCTGGTGGAGTTTTTGGGTTGCCTAAGTATACTATCATATCATCTGCAAATAATGATAGTTTGACTTCTTCCTTTCCAATTTGTATCCCTTTGACTTCCTTATGTTGTCTAATTGCTCTTGCTAGAACTTCAAGTACTATATTGAAAAGATATGGAGAGAGAGGGCAGCCTTGTCTAGTCCCTGATTTTAGTGGGATTGCTTCAAGTTTCTCTCCATTCAGTTGGATGTTGGCTACTGGTTTGCTGTATATCACTTTTATTATGTTTAGGTATGGGCAGTGAATTCCTGTTCTTTCCAGGACTTTTAGCATGAAAGGATGCTGAATTTTGTCAAATGCTTTTTCAGCATCTAATGAGATGACCATGTGGGTTTTTTTTCTTTTAGTTTGTTTATGTAATGGATTACATTGATGTATTTCCATATATTGAACCATCCCTGCATTCCTGGGATGAAGCCTACTTGATCATGGTGAATGATCGTTTTGATGTGCTCTTGGATTCGGTTGGCAAGGATTTTATTTAGTATTCTTGCATTGATATTCATAAGGGAAATTAGCCTATAGTTCTCTTTCTTTGTTGGATCTTTGTGTGGTTTTGGTATCAGCATAATTGTGGCTTCGTAGAATGAGTTGGGCAGTGTTCCTTCTGTTTCTATTTTGTGGAATAGTTTGAAGAGTATTGGTGTTAGGTCTTCTTTGAAAGGCTGATAAAATTCTGCACTAAAACCATCTGGTCCCGTACTTTTTTTGGTTGGGAGACTTTCTGTAACCCCTTCTATTTCTCTAGGGGTTATGGGACTGTTTAGCTGATCTAATTGATCCTGGTTTAATTTTGGTATTTGGTATCTGTCTAGGAAATTGTCCATTTCCTCCAGATTCTCCAATTGCATTGAGTATAGGCTTTTGTAGTAGAATCTGATGATTTTTTTTAATTTCCTCAGTTTCTGTTATTATTTCCCCCTTTTCATTTCTAATTTTCTTAATTTGGATACTGTCTCTGTGCCCATTGGTTAGTCTGGCTAAGGATTTATCTATCTTGTTGATTTTCTCAAAGAATCTGCTCCTGGTTTTGTTGATTCTTTGTATGGTTCTCTTTGTTTCTACTTGATTGATTTCAGCCCTTAGTTTGATGATTTCCTGTCTTCTACTCCTCCTGGGTTAATTAGCTTCATTTTGTTCCAGGGCTTTCAAGTGTGCTGTTAAGCTGCTAGTATATGCTTTCTCCAGTTTCTTTTTGGAGGCACTCAGTACAATGAGTTTTCCTCTTAGCACTGCTTTCATTGTGTCCCATAGATTTGGATAGGTTGTACCTTCATTTTCATTGAATTCTAAAATGTCTTTGATTTCTTTCTTTATTTCTTCCTTGACCAAGGTGTCATTGAGTAGAGTATTGTTCAGTTTCCATGTGTATGTGGTCTTTCTGTTGTTTTTCTTGCTGTTGAAGACCACTTTTACTCCATAGTGATTGAATAGGAGGCATGAGATTAGTTTGGTCTTCTTGTATTTGTTGACATCTGTCTTGTGACCAATTATATGATTGATTTTGGAGAAGGTACCATGTGGTACTGAGAAAAATGTATATTCTTTTGCCTTAGGATGAAATGTTCTATATATATATCTGTTAAATCCAATTGGTCCAGAGTTTCAATTAGTTTCACTGTGTCCCTGTTTAGTTTCTGCTTTCCTGATCGGTCCATTGAGGAGAGTGGAGTGTTGAAGTCACCCACAATTATTGTGTTAGGTGTAATGTGTGCTTTAAGTTCTAGTAAAGTTTCTTTTACAAATGAGGGTGCTCTTGCATTTGGAGCATAGATGTTCAGTATTGAGAGTTCTTCTTGGTGAATTTTTCCTTTGACCAGTAACCTTCTGTGCGTCCTTTGATGATTTTAGGTTGGAAGTCAATTTTATCTGATATTAGAATGGCTACTCCAGCTTGTTTCCTGAGACCATTTGCTTGTAAAATTGTCTTCCAGCCTTTTACTCTAAGGTAGTGTTTGTCTTTGACACTGAGATGTGTTTCCTGTATGCAGCAAAATGTAGGGTCCTGTTTCTGTATCCAGTCTGTTAGTCTATGTCTTTTTATTGGGCAATTGAGTCTATTGATGTTAAGAGATATTAAAGAATAGTAATTATTACTTCCTGACATTTTTGACATTATTTTTTTGTATATTAGTGTGGTTATCTTCCTTTGTGTTTGATGAGAGGGGGTTTCCACCTTGATTCTTCTGGGTTGTGGTTTCCCTTATGTTGGTGTTTTTCCCCATTATCCTTTGTAGGGCTCGGTTTGTGGAAAGATAATGTGCAAATTTGGTTTTGTCATGGAATACCTTGGCTTCCATCCATGATGATTGAGAGTTTTGCTGGGTATAGTAGTTTTGACTGAAGTTTGTGTTCTCTTAGAGTCTGCATGATATCTGCCCAGGATCTTCTAGCTTTCATGGTCTCAGGTAAGAAGTCTGGTGTAATCCTGATAGGTCTTCCTTTATATGTTACTTGACCTTTTTCTCTTACTGCCCTTAATATTCTTTCTTTGTTTAGTACATTTGGGGTTTTGATTATTATGTTAAGGGAGGTATTTCTGTTCTGGTCTAGTCTGTTTGGAGTTCTGTAGGCTTCTTGTATATTCATGGGCATCTCTCTCTTTAGGTTGGGGAAGTTTTCTTCCATAATTTTGTAGAAGATATTTGCTGGCCCTTTAAGTTGTATATCTTCCCTCTCATCTATGCCTATAATCCTTAGGTTTGGTCTTCTCATTGTGTCCTGGATTTCCTGGATGTTTTGGGTTACAAGCTTTTTGCAGTTTGTATTTTCTTGGACTATTGAATCAATGGTTCCTATGGTATCTTCGGCATCTGAGATTCTTTCTTCTATCTCTTGTATTCTATTGTTGATATTTGCATCTATGACCCCTGATTTCTTCCCAAGGTTTTCTGTCTCCAAAGTTGTCTCCCTTTTCAATTTCTTAGTTGTTTCTACTTCTGTTTTTAGATCCTGGATGGTTTTGCTCAGGTCTTCCGCTTGTTTGTATTTTCATGTATTTCTTTAAGAGTTTTTTGTGTTTCTTCTTTCATGACTTCTACTTGTTGGCCCACGTTCTCCTTTATTTCTTTAAGTGATTTTTGTACTTCCTCCTTATTGGCTTCTAATTTTTTATCCATATTCTCCTTAATTTCTTTAATTGATTTTTGTGTTTGCCTTCAAAGGGCTTCATTTTGTTGTTGTTGTTGTTGTTGTTGTTGTTTTTCGAGACAGGGTTTCTCTGTGTAGTCCTGACTGTCCTGGAACTCACTCTGTAGACCAGGCTGGCCTCAAACTCAGAAATCCGCCTGCCTCTGCCTCCCAAGTGCTGGGATTACAGGCGTGTGCCACCACTGCCTTCTCGGGCTTCATATTTTTGATCCATTTTCTCCTGTATTTCTTTAAGAGATTTATCTATGTGTTCCACTATCAGCATCCTGACCAGTGATTTTAGATCCAAATCTTGTTTTTCTGGTTTGTTGGGGTATCCCTGACTTACTGCTGTCGGGGAACTGGGTTCGGATGCTGCCATATTGCCTTGATTTCTGTTAGTAACGTTCCTATGTTTGCCTTTTGCCATCTGGTTATCTCTGGTCTTAGATGGTCTTGTAGTCACTAGCTGGTGCTTGAACCTCCTGTGGGCTCAAAAGGCTATTTCCCCACCACTGGACGACTGGGTTTCCCCTGGCACAGATTGCTGATGTGTTATTCTCCTCTTGGGTGCTGTTGGACCCCTGGTGTATCTTGCTCTAAGCAATGTTATATTTGATTATCTCTGTGGACCTGATGCTGCTTGTCTTCTCTGAATCTGCTTGCTTAGTTGAGTGTGCAGCAAGGATGCTGTCTGCGGCCTTGGGGGGGGGGGCAGTGCGGAGTGCAGGGACTCCCAGAGGGCCGGGAACCCACGCCTTGCTGGAACACAGGAACTGCTGCTCTGCCAAGCTCCCATTCTTGGATGACTGGCTGGTGACCTGGGTCCCCCGAGATCTTAAGCTTGGGATATCTCGGGTATCTGGTTCTTCCCACTTGGTCTAAGCACCCGCCACCAAGATGGCCACAGTTGAGCAGAGTGCAAGGTTCCCCTCAGAGCACAGAGCCCATGCCTGGTTGGGGCCCAGGAACCCTGCTCTGCCCAGTTTGCTGCCAGGCGGTCTTGAGCCCCCAAAGATCCCAAGTTCTGGATATCACGGCTACCTGGCTCAGCTCTCCTTAGTCTGGATCACTGCAAGGATGTCGGCAGTGGCCACTGGATGTGGGGAGTGCGGCTTGCAGAGTCTCCTGTAGGGCAGGGAGCCCACGCCCTGCTGGAACACAAGACTGCTGCTCTGCCAAGCTCCCATTCTTAGATTACTGGTGCCCTGGGTCTCTGAGATCTTAAGCTTGGGGTATCTCGGGTATCTGGTTCTGCCCACTCAGTCTAAGCACCCACCACCAAGATGGCCGCCCATTTATTTTCTTTTGGAGATGGTTTTTCAATTTACAAAGAATTTGCTTGATTTTTATAGTTAAAAAATTCAAAATTCTCTCACTGGGCAGTAGTGGTGAATACCTGTAATTCAGCACTCAGGAAGCAGATTGATCTCAGTTCTCTGAGTTCCAAGGCTAGCCTTGTCTACATAGTGAATTCCAGGACAGCCAGGGCTACACACAGAAACCCTATCTTGACATTTCCTGAAATCTAACCTTCTGATTCTATGGGAATGCAGGGTATAGAAGCTCAAAATACACAGCCAGCAGTTTTCCATAATCTGTAGGGGTTAGTAGAAGGATGTGGCATTTCGCTATTGATTTTTATTTCTGGCAAAAGTTTGAAATGCGTATGCTCAGAGAAGTCCCAAATCTGTAGAAAAATAAAATAGCTGACCCCTATGACAAAGTTATAGTTTCCCTAAATTTGCAATTTCCCCTCTGTCCCCACCCCTTAAAAGACTAAAATATGTGTTTGCATTTCTCCTATTATTTCTGAACAATATATGCTGGTATTCCATGTAAGACATGATACAGGAGTTACCATGGTAATCCCATTTTGATTATAACAAGAATATTATGAATGCTGCCCGATTTCTATTCTTTTCTTTTGCTTTTTTGAGTGTCAGCATTCCGGCGGCTATAATAGAACAGTAGCAATCTGATTTTCAGTCTTTTTTTCTCCCCTTCCCTTTAAGGGAGTTCTTGGGCATTCTGCCTTGTAAGAGGTTCTGCTGATGTTTGGTATTACTCCCTGTTGGTGGATCTTCTTCCCTTTAAGGGAAAATGTTTTATGAATTCTAAGGCTGATAGGATGTTTGAATGCCAAGTGATGAGCCTAGAAGAAGCAGGTCATGTCAACCTTGAAATGGCCTTTGTATGACTGCAGTATGCATCCACAATAACCCCAAAGCAGAATAGGAAGGTGACAGTCTCCCTTTATGTCACTGGTAGTCTTTAAAGCTAAACTGGCATTTTGACTTTACCACTCTAGGTTATCCTTTGTCAGTCTAGAATTTCAGTGACTATGGAGATGATTACAGTTAAGTCATTCAGAGGTTAATAAGGTTTATACAGACCCATTTGTCTTTCTAGGATATAAAGGGAGTTTTATGTGTGCTGTGACAAAGGAGGCCCCCCATTGCTGCACTTAAGAATGCAAATTGAAATGCATATTCTAGGCTAATTAGAGGGACAGCAGAGAGAGTCGAAATTTACATAGAGCAAGTGCACTTTCTCCACCTGCCTCTTCTTGTGATGGATCTACATTCACTCCTAAGCATTGAGTACAACATATGAGTTAGCAGCTCTATTCCCATCTCAGTCCCTAGTAGGCCTGGCATAGGGCCAACATCAAGCCTTGTATTCAGATGGCTTAAGGAACTGTCTATGGTAAGCTGCACTATACTATACAATTGTGCTAAGGGCTCCTGTTGGGACATGTCTAAAAGACCCACCAATAAACTTTTTACTAATACACCATCAAAACAGACACTTGAAAAAATTCAGATTGAGATGGCATTCTTACACAATGACAGTAAATGGAATTTGTCTCATTCGCAAAGTTTAAGGTATTAATGATTGTATACACTTCTAAAAAGCACAGTATTATCTAAAAGCTTTGTGTGCAAGAGAAGAGTATGACCCACATTAGCTACAGTGCTATTTGTTCAGCCCTATCATGCACAGACAATAATAAGAATAAAAATGAGGATCGCACTCGAAGAGAGATGGAAACGACTAAGCAGCCATGACATAATCCAGGTGTCGGTATAATCATTCTTGTTTTCTTTCCCTTAGGCATTTACTTGTTCAATAAGAATGTATTGAGTAGGAACTGAGCCGAAAGGTGTGTCTGTTAGAGATGCAAAACAGAGAGAGACAAATTCCAATCATTTCAAAAGATAACAATGCAACTGCTTAGGTAAAGGAGAAGAATGAGGCAAAGGAGGAGGAGGAAAAGGAGGAAGGGGGAGGAGGAATAAAAAGGAGAAGAAGAAATAGAAGAGGAAATAAAAGTATAAGCTGATACAGATTTCCATAGTCTTCTAGGAGCACATACAACCAAAATCATCAGTTGAGGTCTTTATAATAGGTGACGTGAATTAAGTTGAGAGAAAAGAAGGACCAATCTTCTCAGGGGTACCAGCCCTGTTTGCAATTTAGATCTTTATCTACTTGTTTTCAGCATTAACTAATGAAACACTTAGGTCCTGGTGGTCCACAAACCACCAGGACACAGGTTAGTTATAAATATAAGCTAGCACTAGGGCCAAGATATTGGTTTATGAGTTTTGTTTTCTGTATTATTATAAGTGTCAGGCAGAAGCAGAAGCCATCCTTTTAGGAGACTTGAGAGAATTTTGACTTGTAATGGGATGCTGCCAAATGCTTCATAGGCAAAGCAAGGTTTATGCTTAGTTATGCAGAGGTGAAGGGGTGTGTGTGTGTGTGTGTGTGTGTGTGTGTGTGTGTGTGTGTGTGTGAATACTTACTGGGAGAAATCTGTCAAAATTATGGATGTGTCAAACTAAATGAACATTTACCGGGGCAAATTGTGTGTGGCCAGAATTTAAGAGTTTTGTGAAGTAATCACAGGGGACGATTTGACAAGGGACAGGGGACAATACTTTTAGAGTCATGATATTGACACTAATATTTTCAAAGACAAGGGGATGCTTGAAGGCGTTTGCATATACAAATGACCACAACTGCTTAAGAAAAGATCAAGTGGCATCATTGGTGACATGGACCATTTTGCCTCATTCCTAAAGTTTAAGATTTTAAGATTGGATGGACTCCTAAAGGATGCATCCTCCAGGAAAGCACAGTGTGTGGGGTTCCCCAAACCAGAATACTGCAGGAGAAGATTCAGGAGAAGTTGCACAGAAGCAAGCTTCCGTAAAGGAAGCCATTTGCCAACAGAGACACAGGAATGATGGGTTCGAGTCTAACTTTTTACTTTGATGCTTTGTGTATTTTTCATAGAGGGGACACGAAAGTGCAAAGGGAACAATATTGTTTGCATTTGTTTCTCAGAGAGCAGGTCGTTGTGTCTGGTATGAAAGCCTTTAGGAGAGAATGTTGGCTGTAGACACTGAGGACAGATTAGCAAGATTTCACAGTATACCTAAGAAACATGAGAATGAACGCTACACACTGATTCCTATGCCCCTAATAAACTCCAAATGTCTTGCAGAAGATTTTAAAACTCAACAGAAATAGAGATCTAAGACAGGTACAGCTTGGACAGTGGGCTACAGCATGGTTGCTGACAGAGAGGCTGATTTTGGAGAATCAGAATGAGCAATCTGAAAGAGGTGAACAGATACATATGTATTGGAGAGAAAAAGGTTGAGTTAAACATATGAAAGAAGAGAATCACCGAGGTTCGTGGGATATACATGCACTTGTACCCACCAGTCAAGGCTCAGTGATTTTCACAGTCACGATGTGAATTACTGTTCATTTGCCTTTTGCTTTTCCCCAATGCATAACAGCATTTCTACCACATGCTCTATGGTGTAGATCTTTCTAGGCATCTTGCATAGAAGTCAAATGGTTTTATCAAAATCATGCCTTTATTCTTAAATATTTTATTATTGAGGTCCCACAGATCTTGCCTAAATCTCAACCTTCCTAAATCACAAGTGCTTCACAAAAATGAATTTATGCTACAGCCAACCTTTACATTTTAATTTAAAAACAAAAAAATCAAGTCATCATTAACTTTTATATTCAACGAGGTTAATCAACAAATATTTATAAAAGAAAATTATGATTAACCTCAAGGTATAGATGGCTCAATTCCAATCTCTGGACCTCTGCTGTTACATTTTTCTATACGATTGTGTGAGTTAGGTATAGTTGCTGGAAATCAGTAAAAACCTGCATAATGATTAGAATTTGTCGGCAATGATAGAACTATACAATTTTAGATTTTTAGAGAACAACAGAGAATAAATCAACAGAAAGTGCTGTTCCCCAGTCACTGGTAAGATAGATGATTGTGTCTGCTCAAGATCAACTGTTCTTTCGTTTTCTATTACATGGCTTTATTTTGTTTTCAAATAATAAGTAAAAACAGTTTTTTGTTTTTGTTTTTTTTTTTTTTTTAGTTCAGCTTACTGGAAGTTGAATAGTCACAGGGTTGTCATGTTTGGCGAGAAATAGACATTTCTGTTACTTCCCTTCAGTGGTTTTATCAGTAGTTTACATTGTTTTCCTAGGAATTTATTGATGCTGTTTCAAATGCATGAAGTGTCCTCGCTAATGGATTTGTTTATCTTTTCCTGACTGCTTTGAGCTGAGGATGCTACTTTTCATTTGTCTTTAAGATACAGTCACCTCCCTGCTGTAATCTATACACAATAGCACTTTAGTATACCATATATGGTTTGGATGTGTTATATATAATAACCTATAAACACAGACCCATAGCTTACCTATTCTTTAAGATCTCTTATAGAGAATTATATAAAGGATATATAAATGATACATTAAAATAACGAAGTTTAAAGGAGTAATCTAGACCACTGTATCTTACAAATTGTGATTTACATTTGATATTCATAAAAGTTGGAGTATCTGTTGAATGCTGAACTGTTACATCCATATATCATATAGCTGCATCCATATAGTATTACTAGGTTTTTCCGTACTAACATTGTACTATAAGTGCAATGACACAGTTACTCTGTTAAAAGATGCTAAGTCTGTCAAGATAGCTAACACAGAGAAAAGAGCACTACTCTCTACTAATAGGAGATATGGATTTCATTTGTGACTTTGATGAGCATGGGATAAATAAAATGTTTACTCTGGCCAATTTAAAACAACTGTCTGGTCATTGAGACAGAGCTTAGTGGAACATTTGCCTAGCCTGAGGTCCTGGACTCAAAGTAAACAATAAAGAAAAAGGATACATCTAAATAGGTCAATTATTTAAGTGACGTATTCCTTGTATACACTGAATGCCTGAAGATTGATAGAATTTTACTTTTCCGTTGGCACTTTCTTGGTTTTTGTAGGACCTAAAATTTGTCAAATACTTAACTATCACCTTTCTTCCTATTTAATTAAAATCTTTTAATCACCATGGATATAGCTATTAGATCAAAACATCTGGGTTATTTTTTACAATTCTCTGACACTGTTTAGAGCTCATCACTAGATTGGAGTCCTTCACAGAGAAGAGGCCAAGCAGTGGTGTCTTTGCTTTGTTACTACACAGTTCCTAGCTTTCTCCTCAACATTTTCTCAGCAAGCTTGAAGGGGGTCTCTGAAGCTTTCATTTGGGGCTCTCTGATAAGACTGGCTCTAAATAGAGATGTGAAGACAGAGCTTGAGGCCTGTTCTAGTGAGGGTTTCTATTGCTGTGAAGAGACACCATGACCATGCCAACTCTGATAAAGGAAACCATTTCATTGGGCCTGGCTTACAGGTTCAAAAGTTTAGTCCATTATTAGCATGGCAGGAAGCATGGTAATGCATAGGCAAACAAGGTGCTGGAGAAAGAGCGAAGAGTTCTACATCTAGATCAGCAGGAAGAGAAGAAGATACTGGGCCTGGCGTGAGCATTTGAAACCTCAAAACCCAACCCAGGAACACACTTCTTTCAGCAAAGCCATACCTACTCCAACAAGAGTACAAAACCACATCTTTTATTGATGCAACTACTTATGAGCCTATGGGGATTATTTTCATTCAAACCACCCAAAGACAAAACAGTCGAGGATAACAACACAATTACATACACCTTCAAGAGATTAAACAAACATCAAATACACTAGAAAGGACAGCTATCCCAGACATGAGGTAAAGGTAGAGTAACAGGCTCAGGCCTGACAGCCCCTCTGTCTACATCACTCACCTTTGGAGACAGCTGACCCTCATCTATGTATTTCTCAGTATTTGAAATGAGGCCATCCAATAGCAAGATGTGAACCACTATTCTTTGTTTTGCCTTCTATCTGTTTTATTTTATTCTTGAGACAATTGCATGTAGAGCGGGCAGAACTTGAATTCACCATGTACACATCTATATTTTATGCTGTATGTTAGAATAAATCGAAAAGTAAAATTATTTGGTGAAATTAATTTTACAAACAGTTGTCAAGGTAACTACATAAAATGTCAAAATAATAGGCAACCAATGACTGCCAAGAAAGGGAGAATTATTCTTTCATAGAGATGAGCCTCTTACTGGTTATCTAATACCAAGGGGTCATGCCTAGAATCATAAACACACAAACAACAATAAATGGACTTTATATATATGCATATATATATATATCAATAATAAAGAAAAGGAGAACATCAATGTGGGGAAGCATGGAAGAGGTTAGATAAAGAGAAGAGAAGGGATGGAAAAAGGCAAGGAAAACTGAAAGGGGTGTGATTATATTTTAATTAAAAGTTCTTTAAAATTAAAAAATAAATCAGTTCACCAGTGACCAATTAGCTTATCATGATACTGTCCTTGAAATTGTGTGTGTGTGTGTGTGTGTGTGTGTGTGTGTGTATAAAGTTACTATCTGTTTAAGTGTAGTCACATGTGTGTAGGTATGTGTGAGGATACACACATATGTGCAAGTGCAGTTAGACATGTGTATATGTATGTGTAGAACCAGCAGTACATTTTAGACATCATCTCTCAGGAGCCATCTACTTTGTTTTCTTGAGAAAAGGCCTTGTTTGGTAGCATGGGGTTCATGCTAGGCTGGATCAGTTAGGCTGGAGGTTGGCTTGGCTGGCCAGGGGTCCCAAGGATCCTCCTCCTGTCTTAGTCTCCCTGGTGCTGAGATTTCAGATGTGTATCACCACACAGGGCTTCTTATGTGCATACTGGAATTGAGTCCAGGTTCCTGGGCTTCTGTAGAGATCACTTCTACCATCAGAGTTACTACCCAGGTCCCCTCTGTTTGTAATTTATACTAAAGCTATAATCTATGTGGACAACATAGGTAAGTGAAATTATATTTATCATGACACTTTCCAACCGATTTGCTGATCTAGACTTTAGTTTCAAAAACTTTGTCATGATAAATATAATTTCACTTACCTATGTTGTTCCAAGTATACTTAGACATTTTCCAAACATGGAATCAACTATTCTTTTTAACTTTAGGTAATGAAATTCAATAAGGGTACAAATTCAACCATCTTCCAAGTTCTCCAAAGCCTGCTATGATCATCAGCTGCCGTACAGGACAGCTAATAAGGGGCCCAAATCCTGACACTTGCTGTGTTACTTTGGACAAAAAGCTTTCTCTTTCTATCCCTTAGTTCTCTTGTGTGTAAAATGGAGAGAAGTGTAGCATCTACATTATAAGGTTATAACGTTATCAAGAAATTAAATGAAATGATACCAGTATTACATACTTAGTACAGTGCCTGGGGCATTATCACTAGAGGCTAGTTCTTTTTATCATCATTTTTGCTGTTATCATGGTTTTACTTTCCTCATACCACCAAGTTTATATCTGAATAAGCTTCTTATCTCTGGGTCTGTAAAGCAGGTAGAGACCAGAAAAATGACAGAAATGTGGCTTTTTCTGCTCTATGATCATTGTCTGTGGTAGTTTGGATAGGAGTGGTCCCCATGGACATGTGTTTGAATGCTTGGCCATTAGTGAGTGGCACCCTTAGAAGGTGTGGCCTTGTTAGAGCAAGAGTGTCACTGTGCTAGCAGGCTTTGAGGTCTTATATACCGAGTGAAGCACAGTCTCTCCTTGTTGCCTGGGGATCAAGATGTAGAACTCTCAGCTCCTTCTCCAGCACCATGTCCACCTGTACGCCGCCATGGTTCTCACCACAATACTAATGGACTAAACCTCTAAAACTGTAAGCCAAGCCCAATTAAATATTTTCATTTATAAGAGTTTCAGTTGTCATGGTATCTCTTCAGAGCATTAAAACTCTAAGACATTGTCTACAGGTCTTTATACTTCCCTGTGTGACTGTCACAGCAGAACTCTCAAAGTCCTCGTGAGAATACTACATACAGTCTTTCCATTTCCCCAAACTCAAACCTTAATGCTGTCATTGTGCCTACCTTCCCTTCACTGGCCTGTCCTAGCCCGTCCACATCCAGTTTGTCCTGTGAACATTTCTCTCAGCGGCATCTTACGTTTCCCTATCTCTTCATCTGCGCTATCCTCACCATTTCTTGCCCTGACAGATGCAGTGTCCTCCTCCTCATTTATTGCTTCCATCTGCAGAGATTGACCATTTTACTAAATGCTGGTCATAACCCGGTAGTAGGCCCGTTCCTTGCCATTCTAGGCAGCTTGCTTTGTGACACAAACATGCCTCTGTGTTTACATGACTGTGTCTTGTGACATCTCTCTCCCAAAATACCCCCCACTCACTCTCTTCTCAACCTACCCAAATGCTTCCCCGTTTTCACTCTGCCTTAATGAATCTCATAGCCTGGCAAATCCCATCATCTTGAAAATTCAGAATTGCTTGACTAATGGAAGGAGTCCAGTCCCAAGGCCCAAATGGATCTTTCTGTTTCTTTGTTTTCCCTGACCAAAGTCCCTACTCTCTCTGAGACTCAGTCTTCTGCTAGTTAGATCTACAAAACCTAAGTTGCAGGAGGGTCTTCACTATAAAGAATAATATAAGTGACATTCTATGAGGACTTAGTGTGTTCAACTTCTCTTTTGGCAGTGTATTCATAGGGAACTTAAAATGCAGCTTTGAAAACATCTTTCCCTATAAGATATTGTCATTTGGACTACTATGCAATATATGATTGATTTCTAAACTAGCATATAAGTGTCTGGGTAATGGATTACACTTAATTAGATAATGACCACCTACACTCATGTATATACAGGGATATTTATAGACATCAAAAGAGAGGCACTTCTGTGCACATTGGTTTCAAAAGGAAGTTCATGAGGGACTAAGACTTGAAAAGCATCAGTTCATCTCAAATCAGTGCAGATCTTAAAAGTTTTGTCACCTTAAAGGAATGTCAAATAGTGTCTTTCTCGATTCTGTTTGAGTTTTGTTTTAACTACATGTCACATCTGTGAGAACCTGTTGCCTAGATCAATATGTGTTTTTATCTGGGCAGCATTATCCATGGGGATTGTGGGAGGCAAGGAGGGGAGGTGCTTGTTAGAAGGTTGCCCCACAACATGGGGTACAAATAAGGAGAACTTCCAAAATAACAACCATGGCAATTTTTTGGGCCACTCAGAGTTGCTGTCTGAAGAGACATGTGACACTCACATCTTCTTTCTATGAAAAGATAAGATCTGAGTGTTGGTAAATCCAATGTGTTGAATAATAAGAGGTTGCTGTAGACCACTGTTTTCTGGAACTTTGGGGGGTGAGGGAAACTTACAAGATAGATAATTTTGTTCTGAACATTCTCTAATATAAATCAGACAACTTTAAATTTAGTTAAGTTTTGTATCCAAGCATTACACCATTAGCCATGTCAAAATGTAGAACATTTTCATTTGAAGCAGAATAAAGAAAACCATGAATAAATATACTATTATCTGAAGCTTGCCTTTAGATGTGTAGAAAGTTACCTGTAGTCATAGGACACCAACGAGTTATATTCATAGAACATTCTCAGGATAAACTATGAATTCTTGAGTTTAGAAAATGGGCTGTCATATTTTGTGAAGGACTGCAGTGATTTATCTTGGAAGAAAATGATCACGTACTTTTTCCTCTATCCTCGTTCTGCTTGTGATTCCTGTAGTCATTCAAGCCAAAATTTGTTATTATAAAGTAACAAACTCATTGTATTGCCCAAGTTAAGGTTAAACATTAACCTTTCTCCATGGATCAATTCCTCACAGGAACTGGGGGAGAGGCAGCGCTCTTGGATTTCATGTGCATGCCAAGTGAGGAGTCAGGAGCCAGCTCGGCTAGGGTTCCATCATGGGCTCTGCGGGAGCCTTGTCCAAAGCCTTGCTTCATCTCCTGAATCGCTCTGCCCCGGCCCAGTGTGCCCACCTTGCCCTGAGGCAAAGGCGAACTGTGCAGAGCCAAGTCCTTCCAATGGCCTTTAATTCTCCACTTTCTGTTTTGAACTTGAAAAGTGGGCTCTTTTGTCCCCGGAGAAATGTAATGGCAGCCAAGCAATATAATACAAAGTATTCTTTATTGGTAATTAAAAGCTGAGTAACAAAAGAGGTATTTAGAAATGCAGAAAACAAAAGAAAGATGTCTCATTTAATGCATGCACTATTTTAGTGTCTCTTGAAAATCTTTTATGTGTCCTTTAAAAATTACCCTTGAGGAATTGACAGCGTTTTGTATTTTCACTGTCCTATAAAAGTCTGTCACAGAAGGACACTCAGTTGCCTGCTCTTCCTTATATTACCATAAAATCATTCAATATAGATGTTTTATTTAGTTTACTTTGACTCCTTTATCTAAGTAGCAAGTACAAGAAAGAGCCATTCAATGGTTGTTATTTAATTAGTGAAAGAGTGAGCTAAAGAAAGGTGTGTGATTTCACAAGAAGATGTTGATGTGGGTAGCTAAATCTAGTATCTTGAGGTCAAAGGATGGAGAATGCTTTTTATGGTTGTTGTACTGGAGATTAAATTTAGGACTTCATACATATCAGGAAAATATTCTACCGATGAGGAGCAATTGATAGTCATACTCAGCTTTGACATCCCTGAACCAAAACAAGCACCAACATGGCATGATAACCTAAGGGTACAGTAGTGGCATGTATACCTTGGCAATAACCAACTCTAACTGGACTTAAGGCCCCACACAAGGAAAAGGAATTCATGCCTGTTCCTGGAAACATAGCCAACTACTGAGAGCTTGTGAAGCCATGCAGGGAGAACCTTTAACCACCACAATACTAAACCAGCATGATTTAGGAGAAAGCATGTTTAATAATTTCTATGAATTTAAAAGAAACTTATGCGACTTTTCTAGGATGTTTTGGAAGGTGGAGAAGATAAAGATACAGGGTCAACTTAGACCTATACATCCAGTCTGGGTGATGTTGTGCGGGTAGTTGTTAAAAGCAATATATATTATTCAGATATTAGACTATTTGACTTCATTTCAGCTTACCTCTTAAGGGACTTAGAAGTAGTACTCATCACCAGAAGGTGCCATGCAAGTTAGTCCTCAGGGAGGAGAGTTCTTTATAATAAAATTTCCGTACCTAATGCTCGTGATCATTATAGAAGAGAGGACCAGAGGAAAGAAAGTTTGTTGTGGGGTTGTGTCTCCCACCTACCAGGCTTTGTACTAGCAAGCAAGACACTGCTGTAAAATAGCCAGGATACACGCAAGTCACTGTATCCTTGGAGTGACTTGTTGCACCCATGCTTGAGATCCTCCTTAGGGGCTTTTTACTCAGTCCAACCAGAGAAAGTTAGTTCTCTGTGCATACCTTGTAGAGTACGACTGTCTCCTATAGTGTGGTGCCTCTCTCTTGGAATTTCTATGGCCTAGAGTGTTCCCTGCAAGCTTACATTTGCCTTTGCCTCAGAAGCATCCAAAACAGTCTCCTTGACATGTGGGTGGTTGTCAGAACAGGTCCTGTGAGGGCTCTTACCTTTGGCAGAAAAGTCTGGAATTTGGTCGAAAGTAAGGTCTTGCTAGAACCCTAGTGAAATCTGCTTCTTTAATTTCCAGGTTTCCTGACAGACAAGTGTGTTGAGGATGGAGTAAACAGAGTCCCCAGTGCTCAGAGGTTTCTCTGCAGAGTCCAGTAGCAATGCTACCAGGTTCCTGCTATCCTCCTTTAAATCAGAGGAATTATTCTCTATAAGAGAGCAGTTTTCGACACATATGTCATGATCCCTTTGGGTATTGAACAACCCTTTCACTGGGGTCACCTAAGCCCATTAGAAAATGCAGATGTTTGCATTACAATTCCTAACAGTAGCAGGATTACAGTTCTGAGGTAGCAATGAAAATAATTTTATGGTCGTGGGGGTCAGCACAACATGAGGGAGTGCATTAAAGGATTGCAGTAAATTAGGAAGGTTGAGAACCACTGCTGACAGAGAAACGGCAGCAGAGCTGTATTCAAATGGAGTTCAGGAGACAGAGACAAAGCCAGGGAAAACCTGAACTATTTCAGGACAGTACTCACGGCTCTAGGCTGTAAGCTGGTGTTCCTGGGCTCAGTTCATCTCACTTGTCTTCCCAGCTCTGCTGCTCCTTTCCTGTCCTTGTATCACTTGTAGATGTGATCTCCCTCCTGAGACCACAAGTTCCTGGGACGATGATGATGACCATGTATGATGTCCAGCTCTGTACACAGTGGGTCCTCAGAAAACATGCTATGCTGTACTTCCAACAGGCTCGGTATCCATGCATCTCTGTGTGCATTAACTCCTTGAGCCAATGCTCTCCTTTCTCCCGTGTTTCTAGAATATGCTGCCTGTTACCTGACACATGTGATGAATGGACCATGTGTTCCACTGGTATTAAGACATAGCACCTCATTGTTGTTTGTTCTTGAAATCCTCGAGTTTCATCATTTCATAGGGAAGATGGTGAGGTCAACATCAGTTACCGGCCACATGGCAGCCCCTCTGTGCTTCCTAGCATACGCACCCTTAGTCCTCATGCTGGATGCCTTTACTACTAGTAGCATGGTCGCTTGTTCCTTTTATTAGCTGGTTCATTTTCTAAATGAGCATTATGATGTCAAATTTACAGGGACATCATGAGAAGTGATTTCAGATTTATGCATGTCTCTAATGTGTGTGTGTGTGTTTATATAACACATACATAATATCTAACATGGTATTTATTAATATCATCTCTTATTGCCATTAACAATGTAACAACTATTATTATATAGTTGTTATATATATATATATATATATATATATATATATGTGTGTGTGTGTGTGTGTGTGTGTGTGTGTGTGTGTATGTTATAATCTTGGTGCTAATGGATCTTGGTGTGGGGAAAACCTTTAAACACCACCTTACAAAAACCATGATTTAGGAGAAAGAATGTTCAATAATTTTATTGAATTTAAAAACAACTTATGCACTATATATGTAATATAACATATAGTTGTTGTGTAATACAATAACTAGTAACGATTATTATATTATTATTTTATCTTATATCTAAAATGACGTTAATAATATATGCGTTGTACGTCTTTAGAAACTTAACCCGTTAATCTTCTAAATTAAGCCTTAGATATTTTAGTAGGACCTATACATTATATTTTCATATAAGGTTTATGTACTCACTGTGGATTGGTTATGAAAGACCTTAGCAGCAGACAGAATGTTTGACTCCCATACATAACTGTGCATTGCTAACTCTTAGCTCCTTTCCTCTTCCTTTTATTGAAAATAGAATTTTTAACCAAATAATATGATTATGGTTATCTGTCTTTATATTCTTTCCAGTTCCTCCCAACTTCCTCTCCCATCAGGATTTATTCTAATCTATTGGAAAACAAATAGGCTTCTAAGGGATTAAAATAAATCAAAAAACTAACACATCAGAAGAGGACAAAACAAACAGAAAGAAAGGAGCCCAGGAAAAGTTGTACCTTGTATTTGATATGCAATTTAAACAGGCACGTTTGTACTATTTCCTCTGGACTAACTTTAAAAATGTAATTGTCCAATGTAACAAATCTGTACAATGGAATGTGCTGGAACAGCTGTTGTCTGCTTTTGCGTTCATTTCTTAGCAGAGTAATTTCCCTATAGGAACTAATATTAATGGTAATGCAAGGTTTCGAGTTAATATTATCTCTCTACACTTGGCTAAGAAAAGTTCAGGCTGGCAAATCATTTTATCCCAGAAGCCTCCCCTAGGCAAAAATATAAGATGTAAGTGAAGAGAGCACCAGCGTAGAAGAGGCGAGGGTGGCGTTTTGCCTTCTTCGCAGAGTGCCTTGCCAAATCTCCTCTTAGCAACTGTGAGAGTGGATCTGATGACAGAGGAACAACCTACACGACGCTGCAGGGGCTCTTCCCTTTTCTGACACCGCCATCATCCTCGTGAGCCAGGGCGCATGCTCCATCCCATCTGCCAATGCACACAGTGGACCTCCGCTAGTCTTTGGCAACCCGCATGACAGACTGTATGTTCATAATTCAAGGTAACCTTCCCAGAGTGTTAAAGGTGGAAAACATCCATGATACCTTCAAGCCGAAAAATTACAGTCATTTAAAATTGGAAGCGTTAAGCCCCACAAGCCAATGGCAGTTGATAACAGAAAATAATATTTTCAACTCTCACAAGCCTAAATAGATTTTGAAGAGCTTAGAGAAAAGTTTAACCAAAGCATCTTCCGCATTTAACTACAGTGCACGCTTTCTGGAATGTTAAAATGTTAAGTGAATGTGAGATTCATGGGAAAGGAGAAAAAGAAAAAGGATACTCAGCTACCCTCATCCTGAGGTTGTGCGCCCAGTATGTGCCCTTTGCCAGAGAAGATGAGTTCTTTCTGATATCTGAATTTAAAAGTAATGAGTATCTTTTAGTTTTAAAAAAGTATTAGGCTTAACTATTATCACATTGTTTGGAGGTACACACAGAGTATACGTGATTTGAAAATACATGCCAGGGACAAAAAGGGAATAACCTGGACTAAGTCAGTATTGTTATGTATAAGGTTAGCGTTTGTTGATTGAGGTAAGCTTAGATCCAAAATGGAGTGGAGGCCTCAGGCAGAGCGAAGCAGCCGGTTTCTGCTCACTGAATCACTAGCGTGTGTTTGTATGGAAATACTCACCCTATGTAGTCTGTCTCCGCCATCTCACACCAACAACGTGTACCTATAATTCTGAATTTTTCTTTCTTCTCTGGTTTTTATCCCTTTTCCTTGTGTTCTGTTCTTGAGGTGGTCCCCATGATTTAAAAAAAAAAAAAATTCTAGCCGGGCGTGGTGGCGCAGGCCTGTAATCCCAGCACTCTGGGAGGCTGAGGCAGGCGGATTTCTGAGTTCGAGGCCAGCCTGGTCTACAGAGTGAGTTCCAGGACAACCAGGACCACACAGAGAAACCCTGTCTCGAAAAACAAAAAACAAAAACAAACAAAAAATCTACAAGAAGCCTGTAAACAACCTGTGAAAACTCAGCCATCATTCCTAGTTTGGATCCCAAAGTCTGCCTTTTACCCATCACCTTTCAATCAAACCACCCTCTGCTTGTGCGTCTGTTTCCTGACTATGTCCTAGGTTGCTTATTTCTCAGCTTCTCCGTATTTCTTGCGTTCATCTTAGCAGCTGGCCTAGACCTTGCCGTCATCATCCTTTTCTGACTTTTGTTTCCCACATCCAAGTCCTAGTAAGTCTTTTCCAAACTCCCCATTTTTCTGCCCTTCAGACCCAGGCATTCACCTCTGGCATTGGTTGACAGGAAGGACCTAACCGATCGTCCACGTTCAGCCTAGTCCAGTCTAGCCTCTTCGTGGCTTTCACACGGAACACGGAACCTTTCACGTAGCCTTGACACAGCTCCATTCCCAGGCTCCTCCAGCAGACATTGCAGATCACACACCGGCAGTGGCCAGAAGTCGATTCCAATACAGAAGGAAGGCGAGAGTGGAGCATTGAGGAAACAGACCTTCGCTTTGTGTGGGCGGCTATGTGGGAGTTCCTAAGCATGACTGCTGGGTAAAAAAACAAGTGCTCATGTTTTTTTTCTGGGGTTTGTTTGTTTTTTAACACAGAAGTACAGATTTTTTAAAAGTTTTTAAACGTCCATTGAAGGCATGTTACTCCTTGGAAAGAAACTGCTTTGAATGAAACAAATACAAATTTTACCTTCAAGGCATTTCTCTTTCAGGTAGAATAGATGACGAGAAAAATACTTTAACTAGCCAAGCATGGTGGCACATGCCTTTAGTCCCAACGGTCAGGAGGCAGAGGCAGGCAGAGCTCTGAATTTGGGTCTAACCTGGTCTACAGAGCAGGTTCTAGGAGCACCAAGGCTACATGGAGAAATCCTATCTCAAACATAGGAGGAAGAGGAAGAGGATGAGGAAGGGGAAGTGTTAAAAAAAAAAAGAAAAAGACAGGCAGAAGGAAGGAAGGATGGAAAAAGAAAGAGGGAGAGAAAATTTAGTTGTATATATATATATATGTGTGTGTGTGTGTGTGTGTGTGTGTGTGTGTGTAGGTAGGTAGTAACATTTTTAAATGTCTTAGATGTTAAAAGATTTATAAGTATAAAAGGAAAATAATGATAAATAATTGCTAATTATAAGTAAATTATTTTTAGGGGACAAAAAGAAGTTAAAAAATCACTTCTTGAGAAACAAAAAAACCTCACTTTCCAAAATTATGGAGAGCCATCTTGAGGACAAGTTGAGATCCTCATTCACAAAGGACAACTCCTTCGATAATGTGTCTCTCTCTGGAGTTGTCTTAGTGTAGTTAAAAAGCAGAAGAAATGTATGGCTTCACGCTCTTGGAGGGGAAAATGCGGCCACAGTTTAGCATAATGCCAGCAGTATCCCCAGTCTCTTGCAATTCACCTATGAACCCGTCCGCAGACTTCATGCTTTCTGTCAGTGTATTACATATAATATACAGTGAAGGTCTGAAGGGTCTAAAGATACAAAATTAAAATTTACTATCAATGTCTCATTCTCAAAACTCCGTCCTCACATTACTCTCCTAAAATCAATCAATGCGTTAATTCCTTAATTGAAATATGGCTGCCATATTGTTTATCTAAGCGGAATCATAATAGTTATAGTCTCCATCTCCTTTTCTTCCTGACTTCAACAAAGATATATTTTCAGTATTGGACTCATGTCATAGTGGGCATCACAAACATCTTTCATGCTCCTTTTCCTTCCATCCAAAATAAAGCACTTCCATCTCCTTCAGCCCCTCCCCCTCCCCCTCCCCCTCCCTCTCCATCTCTGTCTCTCTGTGTGTATTTGTACATGTGTGCATTTTTGGTTCTTTCCATTGATGGACATTTCAGTATATATTCTGTAGCCTGGCTGTTGTGAACACTGAGGCACTGAAATCAAGAGAGCATATGTCTCTTCTATGCACTGCCTTCATTTTGAATTCCGAGAATGTTAAATTGTATGATGCTTTATTTGTGTTTTAGAGACATCTCTCGCGATTCCCTGTAATAGTGATGCTAATTCAAAGCTTCTCTTTCTTTTACATCCTCATTTTTTTCTTTTAATTGTTTGAGATAGGGTTTCTCTTAGCAGTCCTGTGTGTCCTGAAACTCACTCTGTAGACCAGGCTGACCTTGAATTCAGAGATCCCTTTGCCTCTGCCTCTCTAGGGCTGGGATTAAAGGCGTGGCCACCACCGCCCAGCTCATATTAATTATATTCATTCTGATGCACTTGTCATTGTGAACTTAATTTACATTTCCTGATGGTTAGTGATACTGAATTTTTTTTCATTTTTGTTCATCTACCTGCTGTCTCTTCATGCTTTTTGAGACATGTGTATTTCGATCCTTCTACTTGTAACAATTAACAGATAATAGTGTGAACATTCATTGTATATATTTGGAACTATGGACACATTTTTGGTGTTTGAATATACCTAATAATGTGAACATTGGATCATTTAAAATTTTATATTATAAAAAAAATTCATCCACTAGCTGAGCATAGTTCAAGAGTGTATGGTATTTACTCAGGGCCAGGCAAGCAACTGGGCCAGGCCAGTGAAAGCAAGGCATGGTGGTATGTACCTGTAATCCTGGCACTTAGGAAACTGCGAAGGACTCCTGCAAGTCTAAGGCCATTCTAGACTACATAATGACCTCAGGCAAGCAAGCCTAGACCACACAGTGAGACCCTGTCTAGAAAACAAAAAGTCAATCAACAAACAAAAAGAATACAGAGCATTGTTATTAGATAACAGTCACCTTGCTGTGAAACAGGTCTCTTGAGCTTTCTTTGTTGGTTTGTGAGGGTTGTCTGTGTTGTTCTACCAACTTTCGAATCCAATCTCCATGTCAACTCCCATGCGTCTGTAAATACAACTCAATCCTCTACTTTTATAAGTTTCACTTGTGAGATTTCATACCTGAGTAGGGTCCCTTGCCATTTTTAGTTTGCTTATTGACTCTTGTGTTGAGTTCTTTATTTTAAAAATCCTGCCCTTTGCACCAACAAAGATAAAATCAGAAGGAGGTATATTAAATGGGATAATCCAAGAAAGCTATGGCAAACAGTGCAGGGGCTTGTTTTTATGTGGACTCTTAGACAAAGTTCACCTGGCAGAAGTGGTCACAAGAAACTCAGGGATGGAGATGAAATTGGTCACCGGACATGCAATTTCAGTCAGGCATGGGAGTTCTATAGGCTTATTGTAAGTCAACAAGACTCTTACTAATAACAAACTATTACATGCATAAGATTGACCCAAGAGTAGAACTTAAGCATCCTCATCACATAGTTTAAAGTATGCAATGCAATGCTCTTGTCTACGAGTTTGATCTAGTCATTCTATAATGTCTCTGTATATCAAAATACCATGTTGCACATCCCAAGGATGTACAACTATTGCCAACATAAAAATAATGTGTCTTGGCATTATAGCATGACCTTAGGACAATTGAAGTCATGACAGCTTGAAGCTGCTACATCTGAGAAAAGTCCTGTATCGTATTGCTCTATAAGTGCATAAATATTGTCAAACTACCTGTGTTTCTTCCCTTTTAATCCAGATATTAGGTGCCATCTCAAAAATCACTGCATCTAGTCAGGAATTTGGGGGCTTTGTTTTACCCTCTAGTATTGATGGTAGATTATCTTCTTCCTCCCTTTTCATTAACGTTGCATGAAAAATGATTGCGTGATCAATAAGTTCAACATTACAGAGTTGAGATGGTATGTGACCAGAAGATTCCCCGAGTCTTTTATTAAGCTGAATAAATATTTTAAATCCAGAGGAAGAAAAAATATTCTCTGCAAAATATCCTAAACATCACAGGTACCTTCTTATTTGTTCTTAGACTTTCTGATGGTGTGAGTAAGCTGGAGAGAACATTTTTCATATCCAGAACTGGAAATACAGGCATATTTCTTAAACAAACCTCAGGATGGTGAGAAATTGCCTTGCAGGGTAGAGTATTCCAAGAGTGGAAATGTTTTTACATTAAATGATCGTGATTCAAATATTGTGATGAATTTTAATTTAGCAGGCAATTAACACTAATGGAGGAAGCGCTCACCTGACAGTGGGTTAACGTGCCTTATTCCCTGGTACCGTCACGCTGCTCTTCAGGTGACTAGAAATTCATTCTGCCTCCCCAGCTAAGGTCAAGGATCCTGTAGGATTTCAGGGTCTGGGGGTTACTGGGAAATTGTTTCAGATGCATGTGCAGCTAGCCCTGGAGTATGGTTTAAAAGCGGAAGGTGGCTCTGTTCCTCTCAAATTCTCCCATCTTCCAGAATAGTCACACTCTAGTTAGCATAGCCAAAACTCTGAAAAGTCCAATTAGAAAATGGTCTCAATTGCCAAGCCAGTGTTGTAACAATTATTTGACTCTTGGAGTGGGGGATTTTTGATATTGTTTAACTGGACTCAAAAGATAAACATTCCGTGCAAATTCCGTGGAAATTTCCTTGGCTTTTTTCTGATCATTAACATAGTTTTTAATTCACATTCACAGAGAAGAGCTATTGCAGCAATAATCTTTAGAAATGTTCTCTTTTGTTTCATTGTAATGAGCTGGTCACACATGCTTACATTATCTCTAATTAAAACTGTGAATTTAAAACACAGAGTGCAGGGCTTGGAAAGAAGACTCTCATATTGTACCTTTATCTGAGGCACAATCCATACCTATGCTCTCTACCACGGAAATACTGAAGGTCTGTTTCCCATGGACATAGTATCAGAGTGTCATAAGACTAAGGGAGAAGATGGACACTGAGAGCTGAGAGGGGATTAAAGGACAAACTGGGAGACCTGTTTTGTAAGGTCCTGGGAAGCAGAGGGCAACAGAGAAATGGGTATTGGGCACATACATAGGGGTAGGGAAGTGCTTCCCGGATCAAAGGTGGGGGAGGTATGTTAAAGGCTCACTGAAATCCTAAAGCGGCCCCTTGGAGGCGTCATAATGGAGAAGGCTTTAGACTACAGTGTTAGCTGTCCAGTTCCCCTTCAGCCAGTCATTGGCTGCAGGTTTCTCCATGAGAAGGCTTGGCATGGATCTTGTGTGAGCGCACTGCGCCATCTGCTGGAGGATTCCACAATGCACCCAGACAACTGCATTTCAGCATCCAGGAAGGACTACACCAAGAACGTTGAACTCTAAAGCAGGAAGAGCCATGCACATTCTACCGCGGGTTGATGAGGGCAGTGCATCCCTCTAGAGAAGGAAGTCTATTTCAGTGAATAGACCTTTGCACACTTTGACATCCCCGTGGGTATCCAAAGAATGCTGGGTCCCCACCCCACTGCCCAGTATTGAAATCCCACAGGCAATTTGCTCATCCACGCTGTTTCAAGCCTCTGCTCAAGTGTAAATGGGTAAGCACCATTGTAAATTCGAGAGAACCAACAGTGGGAAAAAGGCCATAGTTAAATAAATAAATTAATTTAAAAAAAAAAGCGCACTGAGATCCAACCGGAATGACAAAAGGCCAAGGTCACTCAAGAAAAGACTTGTAGAAGCCGAGAGTTCTGTTGACAAATTGAATGTCTCTGTCGAAAGATTTTAAAAATACTATCAGAATAAAAGAGATGAAAAGTCAAATATATAGGAGAGAAACTTTCAGAGAGATGATGGGAACAGCAGGAGGCACTGGACTGGCAGCCATCCTTGAAGGGGAAGATACTAAACAGCAAGGAAATAGTTATGCATATGAAGCTAGGTGTGGTGGCACAAGCCTTTAATTCCAGCACTTGGGAGACAGAGACAGGCTAAAATCACTGTGTGAGACCCTGGATTCTACTCCCCAAAGGAATACAACATGAGATGCCCAGGTATCTCAGCCAGTATAGGAGCTGACCTGGCAGCCTGGCAGCCTGAGTTTGATCTCTGAGGTCCATGTGGTAGAAAGAGAGAACTCTCTCAACTTTTCCTCTGACCACCACGTGGGAGCCATGCTGTGTGCATGCCTCCACCCTCAGATACACACACAAAAAAGACAGTGGGTGTATAATACACCACACACACACACACACACACACACACACACCATTATAGTGGGTGTTTTTTCCACCCCAAGAATAAAGAAAGAATCAAGAATAAAGGAAATAAAATCCTTTGCTTGTATATGATTTGGAGGGCATTAAGGCAATGATATAGTCATCATAGTGAACTGAAGAATTATGCACATATAATTTAGAAACCATGCCAAAAGCTTGGAGGAAAAAACACCCACTATAATGTGTGTGTGTGTGTGTGTGTGTGTGTGTGCATGTGTATGCATGTGTGTTGTATGAATGTATGTAAATGTGAGTATCCCAGTGTGTGGCAGCCAATAGGAGGCTGTCAGACCTCCTGCTCTGTCCGTCTGTTTATTCCCAGTATTCAAGGTTCTACCAGAAACCTGGAGCTCCAAGATCCTTTGGTTTCTGCCTCCTCCACCCATAGCTCTGGTGTCAGCTGTGGTGTTCGGGGCTCATGTCTACCTTGTTGGAGACTGAACTCAAGTTCTCAAGCTTGAGGGGCTAGCCTTCTCTCCACTGGGATATCCACCTCCCTCATTTCCTGGTGCTACTGTAAGACCCGAAAGAAAAACGGGGGCACCCCAGCACCCCACGCCTCGGAAGCTGGCACCCCAGTCACACACAAGAAACAGTTTTGATGCAAATAGCAAGAGGGATTTTAATTCCAGAGCTCTGGGGTTCACAGTCTTACCATGCAGGGTAAAAGAAGTGAGCCGCCGGGGCAGAATCAGATTGGCTTTTATAGGTGTATAACAGAACCCGCCTACCACAAGCTTCTAAGCCAATCAGTTCAAACCATCCAAGCCCGCGCTTTCTGAGAACCAATCAGCCTCCCACAGAGGCTGGATGAACTAGTTAATTCTAATACTAACTAAGTTAATTCTAATACTAAGTCATTTCCGCTTACATGACTGCCACGCACGGGGTCGCGCCAGGGTTACGCACAGCGTCACATGCGTATTACGCCGGGCGCACAGCATCACATTACGCATTTCCTGTTACAGGGCCAGGATTACGTATTCAAAGCCCACCCTCCCCCACTAGCAGCAGGTATTGGGGACCCGAGCGCCCCTAGGCATGAGCCCCACAGACCCCACAGTGATCCTGCCAGTCCCAGCCGTGCTCGTCCTCACCACAGCTGCTCCTCGGAGGCGAGACAGGAAAAGATGCCAGGGACACTCCCAGCCCGAGGCTAGCAGCCATACTCTGGAGAAAAGAATGGGCCAAACCTCTGCTCCTTTGGGGTCACCCAAGACTCAGGCACGGGGGATTCCTAGCTTGGAACCTTATCCTTTCACTACCTGTAATCAGCTGGGGGCTCTGCTTCACAGTGACCTCACTGAAGTCAGAGAGGGTGACAGGTATGCTAGTGGGCTCACTCAGTCCCACTAGCAAGCCTGTCTTTATTGATGTGTGTGCTTTGTCCACCAAAACTGACCTTAAGGCTTCAATGGTAAAAGCATTAGTAGGATCTTGAAGCAGTGAGTAAAACCTGAAAAGACTGAGCCAGCAGCTACACTCATGACCCCAATTTTCCCCATGGAGGTTGTTTAGTAAAATGATTTATTTCTAACTAAACATTGAACTAAATATCTGTATATGTGACGAACACAGAGTACTTACATTATAAATGTACAAGTAAAATATGGCAATAAAATTTTTTCGGAGTAAATTAAAATTTATTATCTACATTTAAATATGTTTGGCTCTTTTGTGGCTATTTCATCCAATCCTTAAAGAAATGGTTATTGGAACAGCTTCCCTTTCTGATGTATCTTAACAGTCCTGGGTGTTCAATAGTGACTAAAACTCGTAGAATCCCCCAGTTTCTACACAAAGTAGCTGATCTAGGAAGGCTGTATTTAGTGTCACTTATGTAAGGACAGGTAGTCTCATAACCATAATTAAATAAATGTTTCTAGTGTGCTGTGGGATGCCATGGGAAATGTAACGCAAATGGGGGAGAGGTAAAAGCTTAGGCTGGGAAATGCCCGGAATTTCCACAAGGGAAGTCAGGCAGTCTTTGTTGTGAAGGAGGCCCTAGAGACAGGACTTGAAGATACTCATGGGGGGCTGGGGGTGCACAGAGAATCGAGGGCACACAAGGGTGTTGGCTGGAAGATCCTAACTGCTTTCCCACAGGGGCTAGAGGGCCAGTGAGGCTGCAGGGAGGGGCACGTGGACATGGCCGGGGACTTGGTGTAGTTTTCCTGAGACACCAAGACTTTGCTGGAGCCCACTGTGCTCAAAGTTAACCAAACTCTAGATTAAGTGGATGGATTTTCACTGGAAAATTAAATCATCCAGCACTTAGGTGGCCTGTATTTTATATAAAGCCACCTGGTTACCCTACAAAGAAGATAATAAAGACTTTCATTATCCTACATATTCATTTTAAATTCTATAAAGCTAAATTAAATCGTAAAGAATCAGCATGAAACCAAGCTTTAAGGCCAAGAAAGTCATTGATATCTGTTGAGGTTGCATAATGGCTTTACTTTCTCTATACTATGATCCAATTAAGTAAATATAATGTTCCTATTTTATAGATGGGAATACTAAGGCTCAGAGGTTTTAACATGATTTAGGGGCATCAGGCCTATAATGGAACTGGAGCTTAAATTCAAGTCAGTCTGACTGTGAAACACATTGTTTTCCCACTGTTAGAACTTAACTCTCTTTATCTAATGCATATTAAAGTGCTGATTTTTTGAAATTACTCTAAAAGTTGTCCCATCAGCAGATTTGACCATCACTGTCAGGCATTTTGACATCACTATAAACTAAAAAAAAGAAAGGGTTGTTTGTTATTTACCAAAAAAAAAAAAAAACAATATTTAAGGACGAACTACATCCTTACAAAAATTTGCACAATCTATTATAAATTAAATTATTTATTTTGAGATTTATTGCTTTTTTTTTTCTTTTTCAGGTAAGTTCGGATACTTTTTTTTCCTAGTGGATTGAAGGTATGGTGTTAATTTACCCTGAATTTTATTTAAATTTCTCTTGACATTTCAAAAGAAAGCTCACTGTTGTTACCACAGATTAGAAGCAATACCGTTGGTTTACGCTACTTGGTTCAGAGGCTTGTGAGTCTATGCAGTGTCTGTGCTTGGGTTTGGTTTAAAGGATTGTACAAACTGTCTTACCAGTCTGTTGCTTCTGTGTATGTTTGACGGGGGGAGAAAAAGTGGTGACCAGGATTCCAATGGAAATCAGATTTAAAGTTAGAAGGAGAAAAATGCATTCCCTTCTTGAGAAACGTCATGCAAAGCTTGAATGAGCTATGCAGTGTCATTTCAAATCAGGTGGGCGAGGGGAATTTCAGTAAAGGTACGAGACACACAAACGAGCTGTAAGAAGACCTGAGATTTGAACCAGATAAGTTGACTAGCCAGTTGAAGTTCCCACACACAGCCACCACCTTCTCGTGGTACCCTTATTCCCTTGATAGCGCAGAAGATACCAATCATAAGAACTGGCTCAAACACAAGTTCAGATACACTCTGTGATAGATGGTATATTAGGGTGCAGAAATACTGCGTGTGTACCTAAACATGAGATACTGCTTTCTTCCTAAGTGTTTGAAAATGGAGGTGTTGATCAGTTGCGTTCTGGCTAACCAATAGTAAATGGACGCTGAGGTTTGCATTTAAAGTGTTCCAAGAGGGCTATGTAATAAAGACATGTCTGATCTAGAGAGTGGTGGAGGAAGGAACCTTTAAAAGATGCATCCCTGGCATACTTCCTTGGGTCACTGGGGTGTGCCCTTCAAAGGGGTGCTGGATCTTCAGGCCTTTTCTGCCAGTGAAGTGAGTGGCTTTGTTTGCCCACAGTCCTTCTGTAAGGTGTTGTCCCACCCAAAACAACAGGGCTAACTGGTATGGCCAAGAACCCCCCCAAACTGTGTGTAAACTTTCTAACTTGACTGGCTGTCTTGAGTACAATCCTAATGATAGGAAGCCACTAACAAGATGAGTTAACACAAGGATCTGAAAGCTTGTCTGGTCCTGGTCTTATTGGGTGAGGACCTTTGGACTTATTTTGTTCCCTCTGATATAATTGTATCAAAGTCATCAGGATCATGTGTATAGTAGCTCAATGAATCCGTATTACAAGAATTAAAACAGCTCATGTTTCATTAAGGAAGTCAGTGGTTGGTCAATTGCCTGACTTAGATCTATCTATTTTAACTAGTGTCTTGGGGGTTGATAGAAGGGAATAGAATTTTTTAAATTTCTAAAATGTCTCTAACCTAATATCGAATTCTCTGGCCCAAGCAAGGGTCAGTTGATGCGAACCCGGATAGTAAAAGTTTTTGCATCGTCAACCGGTAAGTCAATATTCAACTCTGCCGTGAAGAGGAAAATGCAGGTGTCCGCCGATGACCCCTTAGAGGGGTGCACCGCCTGTGCCAATAATAAGGTTCATTCGTTAAAATAAAGGCGGCAGGAATGACAAGATTTGCTCTGTGGTAGTATTGCAATTCTTGTTCTTGTGAAATGAGCGATTTTAAATGGCAGAATGAAAAGCAAAGCCGTCCATCTGAACTCAGAGTTAAACTTTTCTAAAGTGTGAATTCAAACACTAGAGGGCACAAAAGGATACTTTTAAGTCAAGGACTTCTTGTCAACAGAACGTTACAGTTATGAAAACCTGCCTCAAGTAGAGCTTTGTAACCTCGTTGTGTGTGGGCACGGCTTTTCTGAACTGCTGGCCTGCAGCTCTGTCGACCTCGAGGACCACAAGGACCGGCAGCAGCGGATCACTTCCGGTCCCCCTGATAATAACCTCCTGGCTTTCTTTCTTTCCTTCTTTCATTTTGATTGCTCTCTTTTATAAAACAGGGTCCGAATTAACTACTCATATGGTGGGATTGTTTTCTCCTACCTCACTTCAGAGAAGAAATCACTGTCTTGTTATTCTCGGTACTGACTAATTATCATGGAGTGAATCCCATGTAGCACGTAACAAGTTATGTCAAATGCTCTTACATTCTGCAAATATTTTTAAAGTCTGAATCATGCATACGAATGTAGTTTACTTCATTAGTTTTTAAGCCAACTCAAGATATTCTTCTTAGAAAAATAAATAAAAAGCATTAGGTACCTCAGGCTCCAAAAATAAACCTACTTTTTTTTATTAATCCTGCCTCAAGGAATTTGAATTTCAGAGATCTTTTGAGACTTTGAAAATATATGTGTTCAAAGATATTCATCCAAAATTAGTTGTACTATTGATGACACAGAAACATAAAGATCCTATATGAACTATTCAACAAATTTTGGTATTATAACAAGGCATCAATCATTAATTTTCTTTCTTTCTTTCTTTCTTTCTTTCTTTCTTTCTTTCTTCCTTCCTTCCTTTCTTCCTTCCTAACTTCCTTCCTTCCTTTTTTCCTTCCTTCCTTCCTTCCTTCCTTCCTTCCTTCCTTCCTTTCTTTCTTTCTTTCTTTTTTCTTTCTTTCTTTCTTTCTTTGTTTTTTTTTTTTTTTTTTTTTTTTGAGACAGGGTTTCTTTGTGTAGCTCTGGCTGTCCTGGAACTCACTCTGTAGACAAGGCTGGCCTCAAACTCAGAAATCCACCTCCCTCTGCCTCCCAAGTACTGGGATTAAAGGTGTGTGCCACCACTGCCCAGCCTAATTTTATTTTCAAATAAAGTCAGATAATATGAGGAAATGCTTCTTATAAAATAAAAAAAAAAACTAGAATAGAGTCTAAAATTAATCACAGACAATAAAATCTCAATTAAACATTAAAATTAGATGCATAATCGCATCTGTTTACATATAAAAGTGAAAATGAGCCAGATTTCCAACTTAGTTCTGGTATGGGTGGGTGATTTCCATTTCTTTTGTTCATCTCATTTTTTCTATAATTTCTAAACATTCTTTCATGAATATTCATCATTCACATTGGGCTAATATGTGTTGTTCAAACAGGAGCCTGTTTTAGCATCCCACCATCTGTTTTTGGACATGATGCTTACTTAGGTCAGTGCTGGAAAAAAGCATCAGGGTATATGACTGTATTCTGCATCAGAGACTATTGGAATAGAATCTTGTAGCTAAGCAGATACATCATGAGAATCAACTTGTTAATCCCAGAGAGGAATGATTTGTCTCAGGCTTTGTGTTGTGGAAGAGTTACCACACACTGAGAAAGGACAGTGGCCAGAAACCAGAGAGGGGACTCAGAAAGCAAGACCAGCTAGAAAAGCATATAAAATTAACATCTAGTATGGGTTTTCCCTGTGCTCTGGGGAAAGTACTAGAAAGTGGCAAAGAGAGATAGTGTTTGCTTAGTAGTGTTCTTTCCCCTCACTCTCCCTCATTCTCTCCCTCCTCTCTCCCATTATACATCTCTCTCCCTTTAACACACATCCTATTCTTGTATTTCCCTACATAGGGACATGTGTGCATAGAAGCTAAGGACAGACAGCAGGAGAGTCAAGGTCTATGCTAAACTGGACTTCTAGTCCCAACATTCTTAAGAATGTCCTGACACACAGACAGTAAGTCTCATAAATAACATTACACAAAGCAAAATTGTGGGACACTTCAGTTTCCTGTTTATTATTATTATTAAGTAGATTATTAAGTAGGATTATTAAATAGGATCTTCTAAGTATATAGAACCTCTTTACTTTTAAAACTCATTTTTAGAGCTGTAATATTTTAAAGCTTTTGAATATTTCAAAGATTTAGAACACTGGACAACTTGATGAACCAGTCAAAGGCCAGAACAGAGACTAAGTCGCTTCAGTGGTTTGAATGAGTTGTTCTCCATACACCTCTGGCATTTGAAGCCTCGGTCCCCAGTTGCAGGTACTTTTGGGAACATGTAGGAGGTGTGGCCTTCCTGGAGGAAGTATATCACTAGGAGTGGACTTTGACTTTGAATAAAAGCTGTGTATCATTCCCGGGTAGGTCTTTTTGTTTCTTGCTGGCGGATCTAGATGTGATCCCTAAGCGCTCAGCCTCCCGCTCATACTGTACCCACCATTACAGACTGTATCATTCTCTGTAAGCCCCGAATAAACCCTTCCTTCTCTAAGCTGTCTTGGTCGTGGTGTTTTATCAAAGCAATAGAAATGTCACTAATACACTAGCTAATTCCAACTAACAACTGTCAACCCAAAACTACAGAGCTAAAGGCTAATGACATTATAAGCCTCAGGTCTGTGGCTGCCAGGTATTTGTTTAGACATTCCACATGATGTACCTAATAGTCACAAAGATCTTAGGTCAGGTACAGAGAATGGCAATAGACAGTTACTAAGAGGGCTGAATGGTAGCCCAAGATAAGTTGGCTCTGGACTTGTTCATTCCAAACCCTCTACAGTCAGTCCTTGAAGTTCTAATCCGCTCATCAACCTTGCAGAAGGTTTAGTGAAGAACATAGCCTCTTTCCAGGAACTTTTGCTTACATATCTCAAAGTTCTTAAATTCTATACATCTTTTTACTTCCTTTTAAAAATTTAAATGAATTGACATGACTTTTTTTTAAAAAAAATATGCTGGATATGATAAAGAGTATGTCTATACCCTCAAGGGATAAATGCATGATCACATCTATGTAACAGTCTCAACCAAGTTACTGATGAGCACTGTGTAGGTGGAAAAATGGGTGAGCCAACTTATCTAAACTAATTGCCAAAGGAAACGGAGGAGCTTAAGTCTTTTCTGGAACAACACAGAATTAAATATTTATTACATTAAGGAAGGCAGAGTTTAGAGCAAAATAATGAAATTTCCTGTGACTCTCCTCTTTTCTTTTTCATTTCACATCTTACTTATTCATTTATTTAAATCCCAATCACTGACACACACACACCTCATACTCCTCACAGAGTTCATGACTCTTTCTTCTAAGAACACTGAAACAATTGATTTCACACATGTATTTAGCTTTGTTATATATATACATGGCAGTTCCAGGCACTCAAAGCCACAGGAAGTTCAGAGCCCAGCAGAAAACTGAGCATGGAGTATTTTCTCTCTGTAAACACTCTTTCAGACAGTAGAAGACTATAATGTGCCTCACATTACACTAGAAACTAATTGGAGATGCAAGGAATCCTTGCTAATCGCCCGATGCCTTGGGCATGGTTAGTGCTTTTTTACACCTTCCTCTCACCAGCTCACAGTAGCATTGCCCTGTCTATGCTCAGTTCAGTGCAATAGCTATGAGTTCTCAGGTCTAAGCTTTTCACACCTGCAATAGGTTTACTCACAATCCCAGAGGTACCCTGGAAAGAGAGGTCTTTATTTAGATAAACAATCTTAGTTCACATCTACTGTTAGAACAAAAAAAGCTTAGCTGAGTAAAATATAGGCAATAACATAGCCATCTAAAAACCCGTGTTGAAAAAGACACGAGCGGTGTTGTGTGTACCGACATCTGTGATGTTGGAGAATGGTGGTGGGGCGGGAGTCTGACCTCATGCTGTAGTCTCTCCTGTGTAGCATCCCTCTTGAATCCCTGTCAATCAGCAGTTCCCAAGCTATGAGTCGAGACCCCTTTAGTGGTCACATATCAGATATCCTGCATATCAAATATTTACATTAAGCTTCATAACAGTAACAACATTATGGTTATGAACTAGCAATGAAATAATTTTGTGGCTGGGCATCACCACAACATGAAGAACTCACTGTATTGAATATTGGGCATTTTACTTGTGATGTGCCATGGGAGTTTCTTTTCTGGTCCTGTCTATTTGGTGTTCTGTTAAGTGGCTCCTCTCTGTGTGGATGTATCTCTGCTTACTTTGGGGATGTTGTCTTCCGGGATCTGATTGAAAACCTGGACTATTCTGCAGACAAGGTCCTTCTCCACCAATGCCTAGAATTCAGAGACTGGGCCTTCTTGCCCAGTCCCCCATATTCATTACAAGTTCTTTTCTTGTGCTTTTATTTGTTTAATGTTCTTTAAATGTGTAGTCTAGTTTCTCACTTTGTCTTCAAGTCATGGCACTCGATCACCTACCTGATCCGTTCTTCTTATGAGGCTCCCCCTGAGGTTTACGTTTGAGTTATTGAGGTTTTTTTTTTTTTTCTTTTCGAGACAGGGTTTCTCTGTGTAGCCCTGGCTGTCCTGGAACTCACTCTGTAGACCAGGCTGGCCTCGAACTCAGAAATCCGCCTGCCTCTGCCTCCCAAGTGCTGGGATTAAAGGCGTGCGCCACCACGCCCGGCGAGTTATTGAGTTTTTGTTTCCATTATCCTTTCAGCTTACGTTCTCCTAAGCTATTCGATCTCTTCATTGAATTCAGTCTTCAAATCCTGGATTTCCTTCGTCACTTCATTCCGTTGTATATTTGTATCATCTTAGACATTATCACTCAGGCATTTGTTGCCAATTTTTTTTTAAGTTCATTGAACTGTTTGTTTGTGACTTCTTTCAATTCCTTGAATTCTTTGATGACATTTATGATTGTTCTTTTGAGTTCTGGAGTCTATCTAGGCCATTCTCGTTGAAGAGAATATAGGACTAGCAGATTTGGGAGAGATAAGATGTCTTGGCCTTTTCTTTTGTTTGTGGGTTTTACAATAAAATATGGGCTTGTGAATTGCTTTCCTTGGGAGTGGCTGTTGTAAGATTTCAAACTGTCTCAGACTATGCCAGAGAACTGGCTATACTTCAAGGCCTGGAAGTTGGGGATACCACTGTTAGGAGAGGTTCCAGGCACTTACCAGGGTTGATCCTTGGACATCTATGGAGTCTGGGCTAGGCCCAGAGCTTAGATACTGGTGCCAGTCAACGCAGGGCAAATCTTTCCTCATCAGTTTGAGATTGTTTTCTTTATATCTTGCTGACTCTATATTAAGACAAAAAGACAGTATTTTAACTGTAGTGTTGTATGTAATTTTCAATATTCAATACTTTGTTTTGTGAAATGGACAAACTTTTATTAGAGGAAAAGAGCAAATGTTAGGAATAGTAGGGACAAACATAGATGCAGATTTCCTATTTGTAAAAGTTCTTTCAAGACATTATCATTAATAAATATAGTTATATGGATAATTTATGCAAATCTTTAATTTTTAAAATTCAGTTTTTTTTTTGTGTGTGTGTGTATGTGTGTGTGTGTGTGCATCCATGTGCAGAAGAAAGTTTGGAGGAATTAGTTGTCTCCACTCACCACATAGGTCCTAGGGATGGATGTAAAGCAAAACTTCGGATGTGGGGGCGGGGCAAGTGCTTTTACAAGCTGAGCCTTGTCTCTGGCAATGTGTGAATATTTAATAGTATCACAGGTTCTGTGTTGTCCATATCTGCATCCTCTAAAGGACTGGATGGAAGTTGGGCTGAGTGAGGAAATGAAAGGAAATGCCCTCCTGGAGGGATGGCTGTGAAACCCTGTCTTCACGTGGGGGCACCGTGTTAACATTCAGCTCTCTGACTCTGCCCGTCACTGTCTCTCTGTCTCTCTCTCTCTGGGTCTCTCAGTCTCTATCTCTCTGTCTCCCTCTTTTCCTCCCTCTCTGCTATCTATCTGTGTCTATGTCTCTCGGCAGAAGAATTTCTTTTCAGACCTGGCAAACCCCTTTGGATCTCTAAAGTATTCAGTTCCTTTTCTCCTTTCCTTTGGCCGTACCATGGCTGCTGGTCCACATTGGGAGACTAACCGCTCTCTCCTTTACACTTCTGCTTCTGTAGACCTCGCCGTGCTCCTTCTAATTTAATTTTAGATCACACCACTCTAAGTGCTAAGTGATGTGAGATCCTGTCTGCTTTCTGAGCACTTCTCTCAGCACCTTTAACATCTCAGCCACATGTGAAATTTCTCTGAGATGTGCCTAATTTAAAAGAGGCCCAAAGGCCTTTGTTCATGACCTTTTGTTGAAATCTGTTTAAAACTCTAGAATTCATAGTGAGGGGAAAGGTAGCTTTGACACTCAACTTTTTATTAACACATGTCCAATTTTATCTGTCCATTACAGTAATTTGTGACAGTTGTCAGTGACATGACAGCTCTACAGGAAAGACCATATACAAATTCGACAATTCTATTGCCCAGAAAAAAAAGTGTCAATATTTTGGTGCATATTTTAAGTAGAAAATGATTTTTGATATTCTACTCCCATTCTCCTTTTGATAATACACTTCTTGACAAATCATTCATCATAATGCTTCAAAATACTGTTTACAATCCACCAGCATCACACTGAAGTGTTTTTTACTACATCCTTGAGTGTTCCCAAAGAGGCAGCGGTCCGCAGCTGGGATACCCCATAGCCCTCAGAGCAGCCCTCTTTACCAGCGTCTTCCACAGATTGCAGGAGTCTCTGCTCGTTCACTGGACCCCTTGGCAATTAGACAGTTCCCAACAGGCTGAGCATGTTCAGGGGTCATACCAGGAGCTGTTCACATTGGTGAAGACTAACCTGGAAGTCCCCTGAGTCTTGTAATGCCTCTGAGTGTGACCTGCATTTGTTAGTGCTGAGAAGACATTGGGCTAGCTTGCACAATAGGAGCACAAGACAGGACTGCTAAAACCACTAGTGGTTAAATGTGGGCTTTTTATTTATTAAAAATATGAGTCATTTGTTCACAATTAGCCCAACATTTATACCAGATTCAATATAATATAGTATAGTATAGTATAGTATAATATAATATGATATGATATGATATGATATAATATAATATAATATAATATAATATAATATAATATAATATAATATAATAATGGTAAAATTACATCTATAGAAAACAATAATTCTCATTTATTGAAATGTCCCTTATTTGATTTTTAGGAGATATTTTGTACAGTATCAAAAACTGGAAAATTCCCATTCATCCACTATCCAGTGCTTTACTGATTCAGTATTTACCAAGAAGCATTTTACGTAAGAATAAATTGGATTAAAATCACAGAGTAGCAGCTTTTTATCACTTACCTAGTGGTAGTTAAAATTCATAATCTTTGAATGTTTTTAACAGTTAGTTACGATTGATTTATTTTTTCTAAGTAAATTTGGGGAACTCATTTTTTTTTGCATTTTGCAATATATAGGGAGAAAAAACACACATTATCTTTGCCTGCATAAAGTACAGCCTTTAGAATAGACTCCATAAGAAAAAACATGGGAAATTATAAATTATGTTCAACACGATGTAAAGTTCATGAGTATTTGATATTAACTCAGTAAGTTTTAGTTACTTTTAATTTGCTGAGATAAGACACTCTGACCAAGGCAGTTATAGAAAAAAGATTTTATTGGGGCTTCTAGTTCCAGAGCATTAGAATCTAGTTGCAGGGAGCGTGGCGGCAGGCCAGCATGACACTGAAACTAGAACTGACAGCTCACATCTTGAGACAACAACCACAAAGAGGCAGAGAGAGCACTAACTGGGAATGGCTGGTCTTTTGAAACTTCAAAGCTCATCTTCAGTGACATTTCCAGCAAGGCCACACCTCCTCCAGCAAGGCCACACCTCCTCCAGCAAGGCCACACCTCCTCCAGCAAGGCCACACCTCCTCCAGCAAGGCCACACCTCCTCCAGTAAAGCCACACACCCTAATCCATCCCAAACAATTCCATCAACTGGGGACTAAATATTCAAGCATTAGCCTGTAGGGCTATTCTCATCCAAACCACCATCTATATTATTACAGCACTAAAGTTCTTATTACTCAGGCCCAATATAATGATCACCTGCTAGAAATAGAGATAGAAACAGAGATAGAGATAGATTCATTGATACTCCCAGAGTAGTTCCTTAACTATTTTGCATTTCTGAAAATTCCCATAGAACTATTTTGCAAAATGAATCTCTCTTTTTGAACCATATTATAAATATTTATTCTCCACAAGTTTGCTGTGCCCCATCACCTTTGGACTTCAGTCAGCACTTAGCTTATTGTAGCCTGTTCTGGGCCTCCTAGACACACTTACAGCATGCTTTTTATTTCTTTATTTGTGAAATAAATAAAGATGTAGGTTTCAGTTATGAGCACTATTAATAATCTGTGTGCTCTGTTTCATGTGTTGGTGGTGGTGGTGATGGTGGTGGTGATGACGGTAGTGGTGGTGATGATGATGGTGATGTGTGGAGGTGGTAGCGGTGACTATGGCAATGGTGGTAGTGGTATGGTGTTAGCGTAGTGCTAGGTACTGACTGTACAGTGAAGAGTTTCCTAACACATGTTTGAGTGACATTTTCCTGAGAGTATATTCTGAGTTCAAGTGTCTGTGAAGGGCACCAGGTCTCTCTGCCTTCAGCCACTTAATATTAAACTAAACTCTGACTGTGAAGTAAGAACTTGAGAACGTGATTTTCAGAAACGTCTGACAGACAGCATGCAGTCATCCTACCCAGGAACTTGTCTTTAGTGTTGATGATCTCTAATACATTAATGGAAACAACCTAATCTCTAACGGTTAGCAGAGACCTGGGATCTCTATTAAGGCCTTCTGCTCGCCATCATCAGATGTAGGAAAGGCATTTAATGTCTCTGAACAAATGAAATGGGAGTAGCATGGGAACGAAGCTCAGGGCCTTCCCTACTGCCTCACAAATGGTGATTATATCAAGGTCTGCTGTTACTCTCTTGGGTGGTTTTTTTTTTTGTTGTTGTTGTTGTTTTGTTTTGTTTTGTTTTGTTTTTGTTTTGTTTTGTTTTTGAGAGAGCTAGACCTCTATGTTTTGCGTGTCCTGTGATGAATTAAGAACAAATTAGCAAAAACAAATGATTACATACAACTCTAAAGCAGATGTCCTTGTTTCTTTTTTGTAGCCGTTAGTGAGTTGCAGTCATTGGCTACACAAATTATAAAGCATCCCCATTTCTTTCCCACGTGGAAAATGCCAGACCCTAAGCACACACCTCAGCCTTTCCTCCGGACTGGCCTCCCAAGTTCCCAGTCCCTATGATTCGTCACCTTTGGGTCCAGTCAGGCTCTGCCTCCAGCTTCAGTACCACTCCAAACACAGTCTTCTTCCAGGAGTTAGAAATTGAAAGATCATTGGTCGGCAAGGGCAAAGCCATGATCTAGAGTTGAACAGAACTCAATTGTACTCATGCATCTGCCATAGACTGACATTATGATATCAGAAACTTAACGTGTTTGAGCCTCAGTTTCTCCGTCTACTAAGTGTTGACAATAGTGGCTGGAGGCATTGTTTGGCTGTGTAAGATCAGGTAGCTGTCAGTCATGATATTTGGTTCCTCTCCAGTAAAAATCTAAAGCGTCCGCCATGATTCCGCCATGATTTTCCTCTCTTTCGGGAGGAGCCTCTTCCCATCCGGTCCTTTACTTTCTAGACACATAGACTGTAGGTTTTTTCAGTGAACGGGACTGCTACTCGTTAGCTTTATGCTTTGAGGAACAACTTATTCAAACTTTGTAAACCTCGATTTCCCTAGTGATCAAACAGAATGAAAGTAATTGGAGGCCCAGAAATTGATTATTAGAGGTTATATAACACATCTCTAGTTCTTATTACAAAATAAGCAAAAATTCATTATTGAAATCATGTTGGCAAGATGAGGAACTAGAGGAAAGTCATCTGACATTCGGCTAATTTTTTTGTATCATCAGTCAGTGCCCAAGATGTACTGGGACACAGCAGGGTCTGTAGGAGATGGTCACCAGCTAGGGCCTGAGAACAGGAAAGTTTATGGCTATTGGCTTATAAACAATGTCGTGGAAAAAAATTCACGCCACCACAGTTGGACACATGAGATTGTTGTTATTTAGAAACCTCTGGTATTTGAGCTCTTTTTGTCTTAGTCCTGAGGGAGCAATTTTGTTTTGCAGCCTGGCAATTCCAAAATTGTTTTGCTTGTTTGTTAGCATGGGTCTGAAAAGTGGGGAGACGCGGGTTCTGACCTTAATTGGTGGGCAGGCAACAACTAGGAAACAGAGTCGGATCCAGTGTTGCAAATGCTTTACCAACCTGTCCTCATAACCCATACATTTTCAGAGAGAGAGAGAGAGAGAGAGAGAGAGAGAGAGAGAGAGAGAGAGAGAGAGAGAATGAATATGGGAATTGTTTCTACATTTGAAGCACAGGCAAAACAACTAGGAAGCATTCTTTGTTGTTTTTATTCAGTCCTTGTAAATAAGGCAGGGGCGATTTCAGTTTTTGTAAATAAAATGTTAACCCTTTAAAGCTTGATCACATTCATCCTGTTCTTACAAACAGAGAAACAAAATTACCCCTGGCAAGTAAACCTTGATACCTTAAAAAAAAAAAAAAAGATCAAATAGAATTTTTGTAACCAATTTTAAAGGATAATTTTTTAAAACATGAAAATGCTTTTAACAGGGTAAAAGTAACTTCTAGACATCGTCTAAAAGCTAACATTACATTGTTAATGGTGGTGCCCAGAGCATATGCGTGCATGCATGTGTGTGCATGTGTGCATGCAGGTGCATATGTGTTTGTGCATGTGTAGATGTCTAGGATGCTTTTATGTAAAATACTTTTTAGTCCTCTCAAAAACCCTGAAAAGGTCTGGAGTCATAGTAGCTGGGGGAGGCATTGAAACCCAGCAAGGTCATGTGACACGTTCTTCATAACTGTAGCTCTAACGACTATTTGCTTGGACTGCCTCTTCCCTCAACATCTACCTGATGGCGTTTCCTTTAAAAAGTAAAACTCTTAATGGCACATTCTTGTAATAATAATTTGGATGTAATAGTGATAGTGGTCTTTTTTACTTCATTATTTTATTCTATTTTATTAAGGAAAGGGAAGGTAATTAGTCTCTCTCTCTCTCTCTCTCTCTCTCTCTCTCTCTCTCACACACACACACACACACACACACACACACACACACACACGTTCTTAATGGCTGAGCTGTTTCTCTAGCCCTTCCTCCAACCCTGTTTAAAGCTTTAGGAGTTCCATTACCTTATCAGCAAAAGCTTGACCTAATTATCATTCAAATTGCCAATTCATTTCCATATATACTTCAGAATAGATGGAAAACTTGAGTAAAGGATTTGGTCCACAATCCACAGTGGAAATGGTCCATCATTCTTATATTTAAGCATGCCTTTTGCTTATTATTTTATGCCATGTCCTATTGACTTCGACATTTCCGTGGCAATTTATTTATTTGAATCCTGAGACATGTCAGAGAGTAGGGGATATATTGACAGATGATCAAAATACACACCAGGCTCCTCTAATGCTCTCAATTGCATTCCAGTGCACAAAGAAATTGGTCTCCATTTCAGAACATGCAATCACTGACCTATAATCAACTAAACTCACGTAAGGTTTACAATGAACATAGGTTATTTCCACAGATGAAAGTGAAGTGCTTGCCGTAGAATAATGCTAGGATTCTTTTTGAATTGCAACACTTCCATTTACCAGAATAAACAATCATTGATGATCATAATCAATGAATATAATAAAGCCCCTGAAGGTCACAGGTATTTATTTTGAATGAGCATTCGTTTTAAAAAATGTATCCGAGAGTTGTTAAACTGCCTTTTCTTACAAATCTTTGTGATTGATCACTCTGAAATGCAATCTTTTAATAAATTTATTTTTTAATTAAAATATAATTTAATCACTTTCTCCCCTTTCCTTCCTTCGACTTCTCCCCTGACCTCTCCCTCCCCCAGCCACTTCCTCACCCCTCATCCTTCTCAAGTGGATGGCCTCTCGTTTTCTTTGATTCCTGTTGTTATATATAACTTGCTGAGTCTTTTTCCCCCCTCTAGCTGTGGGAATGTGAAAATAACTGATTTAAGAGCCTCATCCCTGGCTGGCTTGCTCCCACTCTGGAAGCAGTCATTATTTGCCTGTAATTCTTTGGCTAAGGGTGGGACCCCATAAGATTTTCCCCTTTCACATTAGCATATCTATTGTCAGTGTTAGGGTCTTGAAAATCCAGTATTGTAATGCTGCTTTCATCCGAGGTAGCTGACAGTTACACAGCTAATGTTTGCATCTATGATTTCTAGCTCTGAGTCTTTGACCAACAAGTATTTCAAAATGCAACATTATCCTGAAACCCCTTTATCTGACTATTCTGGTTTCCTGAGGCAGCATATTTCAACATAGCGCAGCCCCACTACTGTAACTCTATTTTTCTGGGCTACTTCCCACCCTCCAGTCCTCCCCGAGTCCTGGCAACTCATGACCTGGTATGGAAGTGAGTGAGTTCATGTGTGCTTACATTTAAATTCTCCCATATTTATACCCACGAGTCTCAGTTTAACTCAGAGTGGCTGTCTCCCTATAAAGGAAATTCTGAGTTTCTAGGTCAGACACCAAAACCCAAATCTGTCATTTGCAGCATCTGGAATCTTGGAACAAAACCGGTAGAACTATTCCAAAGACAGAAGGGGGGAAAAAAGCTTTATTTAGAACTCTGCAGAATATAAGGTTTAAGTCGCTGCAGGAGGTGGTTGTTTAGGAAGGTTCAGAATCATGTGGATAACAATTGGCTCTTCCATATACTAGGATAAATTTACTTTTTAGGGTTTTGTTTTGTTTTGTTTTCGTTTAAGAATTTCATCCATGAATACTCTATATAACAACAACAATTTAAGAAGAAAAGGTTTGGCTTTGTAAAATTAGCTCAGATATTTTCAATTTTTGACTCTCTTTCTACCCATATAAAGTGAAAATTATTGCTGGTACAAATATAAACACAGCAAAGGTACATCTAGACAACATTCTGTTTGTTGTGTTCCAATTGCCTAAATTCTCACATCTGTGGAGTAATGGCCATTCCTAAAAAAAACGATATTGACATTTGCGTTTTAAAATATAAATTTAGCAGTGGGATTAATGGTGCATACCTTTAATCCCAGCACTCTATGAAGTCAAGGATAGCCTGGTCTGCATACCAAGCTCCAGGCCACCCAAGGCTTCATAGTCTCAAAATATAACTAACAAACTCTTTATGTATGTGTGTTTGTGTGTGTGTGTGTGTGTCTGTGTGTGTATTATATACAATGGATGAGATGTGATATATGATTAATAGTGAAAATCTATTTGGAAGATTTGGTCTGGACTGAAAAATAAGATTTATGGTATTTTCAATAAAACTATGAAAACTATGGAGGAGAGAAATTGTCCTAATGGCTCTGTGGATTACAGTTCTTGTCATCAAGCCTAATGACCTGAGTTCAATACCTAGGACCCATATGGTAGAAAGAGAGAGAACTATCTTCTTCCTACCAGTTATCCTCTGACATGTATGTTCTTCCCATTCGCCGTACACCAAAAAGAGTAATGTAATTTATGAATTAAAAAAGTAAAATCATGACAACAGGTAACAATTTGGGGTACAGAAACTTCATGCACTAGATAGCAAGGATGGCTGTTTTACCTGCAAAACATATAATCTTCTGTAAGGAATAAAGTTTCTATTTATTTGTGAGAGATGAAAAAAATACCAGCTCTACTGGGATTCTCCTGTTTCTGTGTGTTTTTTCTCCCTTCATACCCAGACTCCCGTTCCCATGAACCCTCAAGTCCCCTCTCTCTCTACCTGACAAGTCTACCAGTTTCCTACACTGCTTTGTTCTAGTATCATACAAAGCCACTCTGCAAAACACAGATGTTGTCCATCTATGTGGTACTATGTTAGGAGTGGGGCTGCATTGTCCAAGAGCTATCCCTAAATGGAAATTAATAGATCAATGGAAAACAAGAATCACCTGTGGAATTTCACACAGCATAAAGACGGGGGAGGCTTAGGAATGGCACTTTCTTAGACTCCTAGGACCTGACTTCCTCATATGAAATACAGAGCCTTACCTAAAAGCACAAAGGCCATTTGTGAAACAATAATATACAGCAAGCTGACCCCAGAAGTGCTCTTTTAGATTAGAACTTTGAACATCTGTGTTATTGATCTTCCAGATAGCTACCACACACCTACTGAGTGTGTGATGCAGATAATGAAAGAATGCAACTGTTAAAACATTCTATTCTGCCCATCTTCAAAGCATGTAGCTTTTTCAGAAACCCCTCTCCACACCGTGCCTCTCGTGAAAATAAACACCTTGCTTAATGTTTTAATTTTTCCCCCCTGGAAATCATGTGAGCATTGTGGTCTATCAGAATGAGTGTTAAGGGTCTTTAACCCTGGCAGGCATGGAGATAGTCTCTTAGGGCAATTAGTCAATTGTGTCTGGTTAGGAGGGTGTTAACATCTTTTTCAGGGCTTCTCCAAGCTTCTCTAATCTTATCCTGGACAAGTGGAGCCCTGCCTTGGTTTACAATGGAGGTCACAGGCTGGCCAGTGCTTAGGCAAGGGCTGATGGAATTATGCTGTGTTGTCAACATTAAATACTTCTGGCTAGTCCTGAGAAGTGATGACGACATCAGGGTCTCTTGAGCCCTTGAGGACATCTTGAAATATATGTCTCCCTGCCGGCATCGTGCTGACCTCAGAAACCATGCAACTGAATGCTGTGTAGCTTCCACCATTTGTGTGACTTGAAAGAAGGTTGTTTTAAGGGATTTGTTCAAGAGGGAAGAACAGAAAACGGGACAAGACATTGATCTCTGTTGTCAAAGTCACTCCTTATAACTCACTCGGCAAGGTGACACAGTGACATCTCTTTGAGGGAAAAGTTGCCAGAAGCTCTGAAAGTGATCTGCCTGTTTTCATCTCACACTGACTGATAGGGAGGTGAGGGGGGTTTTGTTGTTGTTGTTTTTGTTTTTGTTGTTTGTTTGTTTTGTTTAAACAATTACTAAGTTTTTGTAGATGGCTTGCTAATAATGACATTCATCCATGTATCTAAGAGAATTTGGAATAAGAAAAATCATTTTGGTAGCGAACTTTGAAATGTAATACTCCTTGTCAAGTTTCCCAGCCCGGGGTCCGTGCTTTAATTTTTCCTTTAACAACAGGTCACTACTTTTTAACACTCACAAAGTTGACCCATTGAATCACTCCTCCTGGTCTGTGCATCTGCATGCCTGTGGGGCTGTGTGGGGGCTTTGCCTTTCAGGAGTGGCCTGTGGCCCTGCTGTTTAAGCTGGGCTATGTTTAAAAGCAAAGTTTCAAGGGAGAGTTTCTCACAGTGGCAGCGAGAGAGAAAGTCTAGGTGAAGCAAGCTCTGTCTGTCGCAAAGGGCAAGTGTCACACAGCAGGAAGTGCTGGCCACCCGTTCCAACCCTGCCTCAGCTGGCCTGCCACCTCTCCGTCAGCGCATACCACCACACTGAAGAAATGCCCTCATTCGGCCGCAAGTGCCTCTTGCAGCTTGAAGGGCCTTCCCGCCCCAGAGCCCTGCACCAGTTCTGACTTCCAGCTGTTCCTGGGGAGTCTTAGCACTCTCTCTACAAATGGCTTTTGTTTGGGATCCACTGGGAGTCACAGTGCCAGGACCATCTCCAAGAACTAGAACAAGATTGCGTTTCTCAAAGTCCTACAGGTACGGCAATTTCCTTTCGGTAGCCAGGGAGGCCCTTTTTATCTACTCTAAGTCCCTTGCAAGTAAAGCTTTTGTGGATCGACTTAATTCACACGGTTGGGTTAATGTCCAGCTCAGCCCCTGAGCGGAGTTATTGTAAGCATTTGAAACTGCCCTGGGTATGTGGGGACCTCCTGAGGTCGAAGGAAGTTACCCAACTCTCAGAGCTCATTCTGAGAGTTGAAAGGTAAACTTGACAAAGCCTGTCAGTTAGTTACAGTTCTGGGATTGGGAGGTGGGGTGGGGGTGGGGTTGATGGATTAATCAATTGCCTAATCGATTCCTGTCTTAGAACACGAGCTTGCTAAACTGTAAGATAATTCTTTAACTACTCAGAACAGCTTCTGATTGAGTCAAACCAGCAAACAATAGCAAACTACCGTGCTGTTATTTATAGGCAAAACCCACATTGAATAGCTGAAGCTAAAGTCTGTGTGGTCCATAGGGTGGTTGACTTTAAAGTTTGTCTCAAAAATGAGTTACCATAAATTTGAAGTTAAATTATATGTAGGATTGCATTTCTAGTGAGTTCTCTGGAAATCACATAACATGCTCACTATAAATTGTTAACTTTGTCCCACAGCAAAGACTAGTTAATGTTAACCAAATACCTGCTGGTACTGCTGGCAGCCCCAGGAAATAAAAGGGAAATTGTTTTCATAATCTTACGAATCGGTCTCCATTATTTAGGTGGGCTACAACAAAGTTAGAAACTGTCAAACTTATACAGAAATATGCACTACTTTCTGGTTAAATTGTGTTCTACGTTGTCTACAGAGAAAACATTTTAGATCTGGGTTAAAACATGAATGACTTTGTTTACAAACTTTTGTCCAAGAATTTTCTTTAGTGAACTAGCAAAGTTGGGGAAAGAAAATTACAAAGATCCTATACCAAATCTGTAGGCAAATGTTGACAAGTGAGAAAGAAGTTTGAGCAAAATGTATGGGTAGTGTATTCACCAGCTTCCGGTCAGCAATAAGAAAAAAAAATACAACTAGCATTCATTCATCATAATGGTGTTGATTTATTAAGACATTTGGTTGAAGGTTGGAAAGCCTGTGTCTGTGGAAAGTCTGGATGAAGGGATGTGATTGGCTGACTCACTATTGACACCCGTCGTCTGTTTCTATGTGATGCAGCCCCAGAACGTACTATTGCCAACCCCCAGGCATTATTGTGCACCTGTCTAAGATGTGTGGCTTCTAGGTTTTTCTTACCATTCAGATCTGAAAGCAAGTTCTTTAACACCATAGGCATCTACCTGCCGGAGTAGATGGAGTTGAAGAAAGCTGTGGCTGGTTGAACTGAAGAATCTGAGATATGTTTTAACGATGCAGAGTTGAAGTTGTATTTGATTTACAAATGAGTTATAAAATCCTCCACCACCACCCCCTTTTTTTTAAATCAAAGACACAGGCATTTCCTTGTTTTAAGCTCTGGTCTTTTCCAAATACATGTTGTGATATAAGTGAAGAAGGGTTCTCCATGACCCGTGTGTCCCACACTTTATTTCTGACATGACTTATTTAGAGTAAATCGGAGGAGGCTGAAGATAGCACGTCCTGTAGCCATCAAGGGACAGTCCCTCCAAGAAACCTTTGCCACTCATTCATTTCCTCTCCATCTGTCAGTCCCTTGCACGGTGATGAGTTGCATTCTTATATACATTGTGTTTGTGGTTGTGGGATCTGCATTATCTTCCCAACTGGAACGCAAACCCTTTGGAGTCTGTGACTTCCTTAGGCGGGACACAGCCATTCCTTCTTCCCGGGTGTCACTGTGACACTGTGTGCAGCCTAGCTCGTACGCTCATGCCTTTCACAAATCAGATGATAATGCAGTTGGCCACCCCCAGTCATCTCAGTTCTCCAAAAGATGAGGCGTGCCACCCCAGTGGTATGGAATAATGAAAAAAATATAAAGCTACCATAGAGCTTTACATTTGAAGCAGAGTATACACTGAGTCACTGTATATCTACAGATGTGCACACGCACACGCGCATGTACACACACAAGCACATGTGAGCATCTATACTCACACACTGCAGTTGCCTCTGATCATGCAGTTCTACTGCATAGCATTCCTTGAAGTCAAGGCGATAAACTGCTCATTGAAAATAGTTAAATGTCATTTAATTTCAAACCATGATATGAATGTTCTCTTTTTCTTTTTAATACACAAGAGTCTTTAAAACATGAAAATAACAAGCTTCCCTTGGCCTTTGAGAGATGTTGGATGTGAGTCCACTATTGAAGCAACTGAAGAGGCTGCCCTTACCCAGTATTTCTTCATTAGATTCCTCCTATGTAAGATTATTTTTTTCTGGAAGACAATATTTATGTTTTTGTATTTATATGGTCTGTAAGTTTTCTTAAGCGTGCATAGTATTATGTCACGCTTTTCTTTGAATATCAAATGACTATTAGTATATGATACAGATGGCACACAGAGCACTAAGTTCAAATGCATCCCTTTGGCCCGGGTTTCTACTCCACGATGGTGTACAGGCTAAAGGAAAAGCACAAAACTTAGCAAATGGGTCTGATTTGTTAAAGTGGCAGAAGAGATTGCATGTGTGGTAAGTATGGTGGCCCTTGAGACATAACCTCCTGGATAATTACACAATGTTCAAAACGGACTGGGAATTAGATTTTCAGTAGTGACAAGTCTTTTGTGGGTCAAATATATTTTTTAAGAAACAGAACAAAATATTTCCGTATCGCTTTTTAAAGTAAGTTTGATTCCATAGACAAGGAGGAAGTGATAAGAGGGGCTCTGGGGCTAAAGCTGAGTTATTTCTCTCCTCAAAACCCACATGGAAAAGTGAGAGACAGCTCAAATTTGTCCTCTGTCCTCTCTGTGTACTCACTAACACACACACACACACACACACACACACACACACACACACACACACCTCCTAAATAGATAATAATCCTAAAAGCATGCTTTTAATGTGGCCAGACCAAAAGACGGTGGAGAAGAGCAAAGGCAGGGCAAGGACACAGATAGTGGAGGAAAATGAAGGAGTGGAGGGAGCGTGGGGGTGGCGAGCAGGGGAGCAGGACAGGATTACATAATAACAAACTTTCCTCTGTGGATTAAGAACCGAGTGCCAATGGTGTTTAAAGCCACGGGATCACTGTCAGCTTCAGGAAGCAGCTTGCAAAGGTGACTTCTGTTTTCAAGGGCACGCAACGATTGACCCTAGGTCACGACCTGTTGAGTAAGAGCCCCCTCTCTAGAGAGGCCTCTCATGCCTGTTTTTGGAGAAGAGAGAAGAACAGAATAGATTTGTAAAAATATTTTGAAGGACTTCTTTGGGCTATTTATCTCTTGAATAGCAAGTCTGGGGACCCTGACATGAGAAGCTGGGAATGAATCACGGGGCAAAGTTTTAGCGAGCTGGGTCCCGCAGAGAGCTCTAGCTGGGCAACACTGGGACATTGGCTTGCTTGCTTGTTTGCTTGCTTGCTTGCCTTAAAAATGTCACTGTTGAAAATTACAGTAATGCTCAAGAAAGTAACAAATAAAATCTCTACCTCTCTACCGTTGTAAAGATTGCCCTGTCTTCCCACCAGAAGATAAGATAAAGCATTCATCTTCATGGCTTCTCAGTAAAGGTTGTTGACAAGGACATTTTTACATGGCGGCCATGGGGTTGGTGCCTTGCACATAACAGTCTATAGAAGGAACAATCAACTATATACCAGAGAGGTGGCACTGCAGAGCTACACAGGTCACAGCAGAAAATGGCTCTGACTGTTCTGCCGCCTGTACTGAGAGGGGTCATGAGATACTCCACAAAACTGAAATTCTTCTTGAGAATTTAAAAAAAAAGTATGGTGAACTCCACTTTCAAAATGTTTTAGCAGAATTGCCATGACAGTGATTTGTAAAACACACTGAGTGAGCTAGTGAGCTATCATAGGAGTAGTAAGTGAATATTTTACCACCACACAACGGTCCAGAGTGCTGTGCACTGCCTATGACGCAGGTGGTCTTATGCTATGAGAACAAAGTAATACCTACTTAAGCAAAAAGACTTCAATATCTGAAAGCACCACCCAGGACTCTGAAAAGCAGGTACTAATCTGTCTCTTTGAACTGCTGGTTTCACAGCAGCAGTGTGAGTGGGGCTCAGAGGAAAGGTGGCGTGGTCTGTGGTTACTCTTTGCATCTTACTATACATACTAAGAAATAGGCAGGAATCAGTAACTGTGCAATCAAAGTTGCCAATGTCCACCTGCAAACACTGGCTGGAACCCTTCTCTTAGAATGGGAGTGAACACTGCCAGCAAATCTGGAGACCTGGTGCATTCTTTTCTAAGTCCAAGGAGCATCTACCACACATCATGTCCTTTGATCTGAGAACTTCTCGGTGGTTTCCGTTGTTTCTACTGATCCAGGCTCATCTCATTTTATTCCCTGGAGTGAGTGAGCAGATGCACACAGATGCTATGAAATAGTAGAGGGAGAATGGGAGGTGTGGAAACCAAGGATCAAACATAGAGTGTCAGAAAGTCAGGGTCCAGAATAACAGGAGCTAAGCGGAGTATGGTGGCACTTGCCTTTTATCCTAGACTTGGGAGACAGAAGTGGAAGGATTTGTGAGTTCAAGGTCAGCCTGGTCTACAAAGCTTGTTCAAGGCCAGCTAGGACTACACAGAGAAACCTTGTCTTGAAACAATAATAATAGTAATAGTAGTAGTAGTAGTAGTAGTAGTAGTAGTAGTAGTAGTAGTAATAATAGTAAAAGCTTGCCCTAGGGTAAATTCTGATGGGCCATCCTACAACCTGGACACCAAAGAGTAGTCCTGTTTCCACCTTCAGTTTCTGGGGTAGGTCCCCTCATTACTATCTCAGGAGGAATTCTGTGTGAGTCCTATAGTCTCTTGAAGTCATAGTCCTCCCCTGGGTTAATAATACTTCCTAGTTTCATGTACAATAGTGAGATAATTATTCTAAAATATAGAATAATTTTGTACTTGTATAGTGTGAGACATGATACAATAGAATATATAATATAATACCATATATATTATATATTGATGTATATCATTCAATAGTCTAATATATAGTGATCGATTAAAATAGATGACTAAGTATATCTAAATTTTCCTATAGCCTAATTACAATGGCATAACGTAGTGTTAAACAGTGAAATGAAAGAATAACTGTTTCCATGCCTGAGGTCTAAAGAAAAGAGCCAAAGCCTTGCGTGCATCTTGCTACTGCACCAGATGCCCAGTCTCAACGTATTTCTTATGCAAAATAGAGGGATGAAGGAGCACAAGAACCAGACACATACTGCAGATGGAAGACAAAGAGCATCTCTCTCCACCCATAATGGGCTGACTACCCTGGGCTACAGAGTGAGACCTTGTTTCAAAAATGGAGGCTGGGCAGGTGGCTGGGAGGAAATGAAGGAACTGAAGAAAGGAGAGAGAAAAATGAATTAGGGAAGGAAGGAGTGAGGGAGGATGGGGAGGGAGGAGGGAGGGAAGGAGAGATGAAGGGAGAGAGGGAGGGAGGGGGGAAGGAAGGGAGGGAGAGATGAAGGGAGAGAGGGAGGGAGGGGAGGAGGAAGGGAGAGAGGGAAGGAGAAAGGGAAGAGAGGGCCTGTGGTTTTATGTGGTCTCTTTCTCTTTCCTCCCTGGGATTTTCATTCCCCCTCTTTTCCATCTGACATTTTTTTTTTACTCTAACAAGCACACTAGTCATATTGTAAAATTTTGTCGCAAAAAAAAAAAAAAAAAAAAAAAATGTTGCTGCTTGGCCAGCTGCCCAAAGACCAGGAGACTCAGTTAGTGAGGTCAGCATCGCCCAACAGCTGCACATCCATTCTACGGACACCATCCTGATCCCTAAGCTCGTCTTTTTATTGTACCCCAGATTGTGAGTAATATTTACTAAAGTGGCCGTGAAAACAACCAGTCATTCATAGGCCACATTTATCCCTAATAAAAATGATCATATTTTCAGTCATCGACATTATGGAGGGACTAGGTGGCTCTGGCCTTTGAGGCAAACACCAAGCTGAAATGCCATCTCTGTTGATTTCTCAGCTGGGCAGTTCCCCTGGCCTCCAGAAACCCGAGCCATGTCTATAAATGGAGAATGAAAACACCTACTTTATAAGGTCATTGTGCAGATTGAGTGAAAATATGTACCCCAAGACAGGCCTTCCCGCCCCCTCTTTCACAGCTATTTCTACACTTCCCTTGTCACTTCATGAATTTTGTGATGTCCCTCCCTCCTCAGATATGTTTAGGGACTAGCTGCTATTACGGAGACCACTTCTGCTCCCAGAATCCTCTAGCACAGCTGACTTACAGATAGAGTCCTTCCAGGCACTTTGCACATGCTCACAAGTTTACTTTGGAAGTCAGAGGGACTTGGCTGGCACTCACACCCGTCACACTGAAGTTCAAATTTCCACATCATTACTTACAGACAGCTATTTGACAGCAGAAAAAAAATTACTTAACTCCATGTGTCTGGGTTTCTTGTCTTTAAAGCAGAGTATAATGTGCACTGACTGTGTTGGCTGTGTAAAGTTCCCAGTACATAAATAACACTGAGGTAAATGTTAGCTATTATTAATTCCAGGATGTAAGTTCTGCATAATAGTGACTTTTGTCTTGTTTGGTCCTTCTCCGTATTCTGCCCCCTGGAAGGTGTGCACACACAGTGAATGTTTGAAATATATGCACTGAAATAATTTTCAGACCACTGTTAAACATAGGGCACTCTGATTCTCTTTGTTGCATTTATGGTAGAGAAGGGCTAGTGATGATGACACTGGACTGGACTGTGTTCTTGTGTAGATTAAGAAACCCCAAGCTGCATCCTGGGAAACTCTCTGTCCCTTGTGTCAGCCTCATTCAACCCTAAAGCCATGTAACTCAATACTTTCAGTCAAACAGCCAATGCCGTTACTTGGGGCTCACATGACTGTGTTGTATAGTCTAATTATTTACTAGTAGCGAATGTTGAGTAGTGGTTACCATTTTAATATCATTTATTCAATCTTACCTTTCTGAAGTTTTTGATAGCTCCTGATTATACTAAGGTAGAAATACTCCTAAAAAGGTAATTGGCTCCCAGCAACTATGATAGACTACTTCAGCACACCGTTATGCCTGATATATGACTAACCCTTGAAAAGATTCACCTTATGGTATTGTTATAGTAAGAAGTAAAATGGATGAGGTCTTTATAGAAAAGAAACATATTAGCAATGAAAAAATAGAATTGGAAAAGGGAGTTTTTCATGGGAAAGTTAGTAAAACCTTCACCAGGAAAGTGGTCATTTATGTAACTATAAATTAAAACACCCATTCCTTATATCCATGAATAGATTGGCAGTTCTTGGCATGAAACCTGTAACTCAGAAGTAATGGCACCACAACAATGCAACAGTATGGAAACCAACCTCGTCTGTGACTTTGTCTTTAGTCAGTCAGACTGAGACCTCACGAGTGACTATGCTTCTGCTTTCCTTTACTCTGAAAATGCAAGGAGAAAGAGAAGGGCAAAGAAAAAAGAAAAGAGACATTCAGGATTATTTTCTGTGTTTTCTGCTGCTTTATTTCTTATACTCCTCCAGATGATAATTTAACAGTAGCAGAAGAGCCCATAGTATTAGAGAGTTTGGGTCCTGCTAGGTCTTTCTGTAAGGTGGAAGAGGTCAATGAGGTAATGAATTCTCCATTTTACAATGTAATTATACAAGTCAGGATTGGCCATACACACCTTAAATCCCAGCACTTGGGAGGCAGAGGCAGAGGCAGAGGCAGAGGCAGAGGCAGAGGCAGAGGCAGAGGCAGAGGCAGAGGCAGAGGCAGAGGCAGAGGCAGAGGCAGAGGCAGAGGCAGAGGCAGAGGCAGAGGCAGAGGCAGAGGCAGAGGCAGAGGCAGAGGATCTCTATGAGTTCCATGCCAACCTGATCTACAGAGGATTATCTAGCAGGGCCTTGTATCAAGGAAAGAAAAGCAGAAATCATACACATTTTAAATCTTGCATTAGAAGGAAAGTTGGCTAGACCAAACTCTTCTCGAACACATACATTTTCATCATGGAGCCTGTAAATATTATCTTCTTAAGGCTCGTCACTTGATCCCTTATGGCAATTAACTTGTCTTTAATTGATTTGTAGATTATCCACTGAGCATTGCTATGCTTAAAGAGTGGTGTGCTGTGGTTTGTTTATGGAGGGAAGCAAAATAGACGGGTTGAGACGAGAGAGGCTTAAGTCCATTAAGTATTCTTGGTTATCGGGACTTTTTCTCTTTTTTGCATAATAGCATTGCTTAGAAGAGGATGAAAAATTAGCTGGACCTAATCCATGTTTTCATCCAAAGAGAAGATTTATATCCTGTTGAACAATCACATCAATCTGATGATGTAAATGCATTCTCTGGTGATAGGGCGGTCACTTTGGGAGAGAGATAAACATAACAAAAGACAAAGAAGTCTTCCTGTCATCTCTGAGTAGACCTGACGTACGAAGCTCTCATCAACCATTTGCAGGAAAGGTTCTGGCTCTGATGTCAGCACTAAGGGATGGAAATATCTTGTTAACTCATACTCAGCTTTATCTCATGGCTTACTGGTCCTTGGAAAATGATGAGCTACTTTCCCCTATAACTTCTCTTCTTTGCTCCTTGATAGAACCTTTGAGATGCCTGACCACAGATGGCAGAGAGATTGTTTGCTTGAGGAATTGTTTGTGTCCTTTGGTCCCCATTAGGAAGAGAACACGAGACCCTGTGCAGACGGTTGAGTTATGTGCTGATTTCTGACATGCCTGGGGAAAAGAAACAGACACTTTCTCCTCCCTAAGCAAATCCACATGGACTGACATTCCATGGGCATCAGGGAGATGCATGTTGCAGAAACACCGAGAAAGGAGAGGGACAGATGACTGCATAGGAATGGAGAGTTTTCAAAAGCCTAACGTTTTTATTCATTCTGCTTTTTCTTTTGGTACAGTATTTTGCCTACTGTTTTATGACCCTTTACTGTCTATGAGATTAGTTGGTATAAGGTGTGATTTTGCTCCTGTTGACAAAAATGCATGAGTCTTTGCTCACACAAACAGCACAGCACCCTAATCTGGGCCATTTGATATGGATGCTCCCTCAAGATAAGTCCTGCCCTCATTTCTAATAGCATCATGCATGGTGACTGTTTTGAACACTACATAGAGGCTGGGGTATGGCTCAGTGGATAAAGCTTAGTAAGTATGAGGACACAAGTTTCAGTCTCTAGCACCCAGGTACAAGTAGAGCACTATTATGCTCGCCAATAGCTTAATGAAGACGGGTGACAGAGACATGGTGAATGGAGACAGGATTATCCCTGAAACTCACCGGCCAGCCAGTTTAGGCAAAACTGAGAGCTGCAGGTTTGGTGAGAGGCCTTGTCTCAAAAACTAAGATGAAAAAAAATTAAGAAATTATGCAACATTAACCTCTAATCGCCATGTATACACACACACCAGCACACACAGACGCACACTCTCAAAATGAATTTTGCCTGAATGCAGTTGCATAACCACAATAAACTTTGAAGGTCTGGAATTTTTTTCTTGCCAATTTTGTTTTCTCCAGTTTCTTCTGCTTTACTTTGCATAGTTGTTGGTTCTTCTGACTGTGATGGTACTCCAGGAAACAGCAATAGCAATTTGATTACCCATCCTATTATTAATAAATATTTATACGTTCCAGTTTGAAGCGACTGTGACTGACTCTGTACCAACTAATTAAGAACAAGTGTGCAGGTTTGTGTACATTCACAGAAACAAAGTATACACTGGAGGGTAGAACCTCTTAGTTGAAGGTCTTAACATTTGGTTCTTGACACTGCCACACAGCATTTCAAAGTACTGCAACTTTATTTATAGCCCCTAAAGTAGCATTCTGGTTTTCTGCAACCTCATCGATGTATAGGCTATGTGGGTTTCCACTGTCAGTGTGAGCATTTTAATTACTACAGCCGTTATGTTTTTCATTTCCAGAGTTGAATGCTCTGATATTTATCTGGGAACAGCATGGGTAACAGTGAACCATTTATAGTTCATGTCTCCTCATAATGAATGGTACATTATTGACTAAAAGTGAGTATATTAAAAAAAAAAAAACAAAAAAAAACAAAAAAAAAAAAACCAAAAACAAAACAAAACAAAAAAAAACTTGGTCGGGGGTACAAAACTGGAATTTTCCCTTCTTTTGGCCCATAGTCAATGTTTTCTTACTTGTATTTCTGTTGCTATAATAATATACTCTGACAGAAAAGCAACCAAGGGAGAAAGGGTTTACTTTGGCTTGTAGTTCCAGTTTGTAGTCCATCGATGTAAGAGGTCAAGGCAGAAACCCAAGCGTCTGGTTACGTCCCATTCAAGAACAAAGAGAAGACAGCCATGCATGCCTACCCATGCTCAACATTCTCTCCGTATTTATACACAGTTCCCAGGATTCCATGCCCGGAAAAACATTGTCACTCACTCTAAGCAGGGATTTCTCATGTTATTCAAAGCAATCACGACTATTCCCTTCAGACACGCCCTCTAGCCAACTGATCTAAGCAATCTTTCATGGAGACTCTCTTCCCAAGTGACTAATAGTGTCAGGTTGACCAAAAGTAACCCTCAGTTTAAACACATAATCATATTTTTACATTGTATCAAAGTTCATTTCCATGCTAAACGAGGATTTCACTTACATCTCAGAAAAGTTGCTTGAGGCCTACCTGGTCTTCACCGGCCCAACCCATTTTTTGAAGCACTAGCAAATATAGGTTTAATGAGCCATGGCGTGTGACTTTTTCAAAGTTTATTGTGGTTATGCAACTGCATTCAGGCAAAATTCATTTTGAGAGTGTGCGTCTGTGTGTGCTGGTGTGTGTGTATACATGGCGATTAGAGGTTAATGTTGCATAATTTCTTAATTTTTTTTCATCTTAGTTTTTGAGACAAGGCCTCTCACCAAACCTGCAGCTCTCAGTTTTGCCTAAACTGGCTGGCCGGTGAGTTTCAGGGATAATCCTGTCTCCATTCACCATGTCTCTGTCACCCGTCTTCATTAAGCTATTGGCGAGCATAATAGTGCTCTACTTGTACCTGGGTGCTAGAGACTGAAACTTGTGTCCTCATACTTACTAAGCTTTATCCACTGAGCCATACCCCAGCCTCTATGTAGTGTTCAAAACAGTCACCATGCATGATGCTATTAGAAATGAGGGCAGGACTTATCTTGAGGGAGCATCCATATCAAATGGCCCAGATTAGGGTGCTGTGCTGTTTGTGTGAGCAAAGACTCATGCATTTTTGTCACGTATGCAAAGATGCTTTTATATTTTCTTTATTTTTTAGTATTCTTTAATCATTTTTTACACTTGAGTCTTTATCCCCCTCCCAGTCTGCTCTCTGACTGTTCCTAATTTCATACTCCTCCCCATCCCCATCTCCAAGAGGATGTCCCTATTCTCCCCAGCCCCACCCCATTAGACCTCCCCACTTCCTGGAGCCTCAAGTCTCCCAAGGGTTACGTGCACCTTTTCTCACTGAGGCCAGATGGGCCTCACATCCATCAGTTGGTCTATGTTGCCTGGTTGGTGATGCAGTGAGCCTTTTCTTTCACTCTCTTTCCCCGTTACTTTTTGTTATTGTAATTGCTAGTTTCCATTGTCAAGGTTCTGTTGATACCTCTCCTCTCTACACCATCTCCTTTACAGTTCATCACAGCCCCACCTAGGATCTCTGCCATAGCCATCAAGTAAAGTATGCTGACCCAGGCTCAGCTTGTACCATACCAAATGTGCTCATGAATTTCTAAGCGATGTCTACAGATGTCTAAACGCAGCATGGATTGTTACCCTGAGTCCTATTCTTGAAGCTTTCAAAGTCTGCCCCTACTTCTTGCTAAGTGTGGTGGTGTGCACCTATGATTCCAGCTCTTGGGGGTAGAGACAATGGAGTAGGGGATGGGGACTCTAAGCCAACGGTAGGCTACATAGAAGGACCTGATCCCAACGGTATCAAATGGAGCCCTGTGGCTCTCTGGTTTGTAGTATATTGAAGAATAAATAGGAATATCAAGGCAGTATATTCTAGAGGTTTGATCTCACAAAGCAATATATTTTGCCATTAGCACACTGATTATTCAAAACATTTTTTAAAGTACTTGATTCTTACGGGAGAAGCAAATGAAAAAGTAGTTTGTAATTCACCAGATTCATTATTTCTACCTTGGGAGGAGGTCTGCAAGGTACCATTGCACTTGTTATTCTTTCAGATTGTTCACACGTAAGACCTTCCTAAAAGGGCAGTCTTCGCTATCAACATTCCTTGGTGTCTAACTTTCTGGACTCATTTCTAAGTCCTGTTCATTCTTTCTGGTCAGTTTGTCTCTCATATGTTCCAAATGGTAGATTCAGCGGCTAATGTCTTTCTCAGTGACAAAGGTGATGTGGCAAATTAAAATCCACAGAATTGATTGATTCCATTTATTTATCCGATTGTTTCTCTACTGTGGGACAGGGGCTCACTGTCTAGTCTCCCTGCCTCGGACTCCTAAGTGCTGGACTTACAGGACTGGACTACACTAGCTGTGTCATAGGACTTAATGTCTGAGCCGTGTTCTAGCCACTTAGGTGTTGAGCAAAATCCCTAAAGAAAAGCAGACTTGTTTCATTCTCATCTCCAATTCCTATTAGTCATAGCTGGGGCCGGAGTGGCAAGATTCGAAACATTTCAATTTGAGAGAGGAGAAACCAAGATGAGGACCATTCTTTAAGCAAACACCTACCCCCTGTATTTACTGACTGTGGCCCCTTGACACAGTGCACTTTAACCTCCATGGGAAACTTAATCGGAGACGATAGTGAGTGATGTGACCGACAGCCAATCAAAACGTTAGAGTGATGTGACCAACAGCCAATCAAAATGTTAGAAAACAGAATAAACAAAAAGACAGGGCATGATCATGAGGACTGTAGGTTCACTTTAGGAAGACTTTCCCTTTCTTCTTTTTCAATCATTTAACAGACGTGATTGGATATCTAGATCAGGAGCTATGGGGAACTGTATACTATGGAGAACAAGACAGTTGATAAGCGGATGTTGAATCCCACGGCTTAGGCCAGGGTTTCTCAAACATGAGCATGAACGTGGATCTCCCGGAGAGGTTGTTAAATTGCTGACTTTGACTAAGTAAAACTGGGTGGAGGCCTGAGACTCTGCGTGTCCCGCAAGCTCCAAGATGCTTCTTAGGTCCCGTCCTTGGTCAGGGTTTAGTATACAGAGGTTAGAATAAATTTTTTTTTAAGTATAGGACACTTTGCAAGAAACTGGTTGTGTGTGAAATCTGTTAAAATTAATCAACATCTTTTTAGTGGATTCCAAAAGTAACAATAAATCTCATTAATAATATAATGTGCTTGTAAAATGCCTAGCTACTAGAATCAATCATTTTTTGTAAATGTCCGAAGAGCTACACATTTGTAATGTCTCCCTCTGTTTCTATCAGAGGGAGAAACTGATAGATACAGATACAGAAACTATCTTAAGGAATTGATTGAGAGGGTATTGAGAAAAGGGACTCGTATAAAAAGGCAGAGAGGGGTGGAGGGCGGGAGAGAACGTGAGCTCTCTCTTTTAAAAAAAAAAAAAAAATATCTACAACGAGGCCTGAAGAGTGTCTATCTGCTTCCACACAAATGACTAGCCGAAAGAACTATGGTTTTCTGTGAATGATGTAAGGCACCAAAGAGCCCAATAACAGCTAAAGAAAGCTTAAAAGGCTGAGCCTGAGTTCCAGTCATTGTAGCAGATGCACGGCCATACCTAGAAAAGAATTCGTTATCCTGCTGATTGTCACCCTGTGCCACTTGAGATCTCCTGGAGTTCGTGCTAAAAATGGCATCCCTTAGCGGATGCAGGACCCCTTAAACATATCCACGCACATGTTACTGTGTCAGGGAGCTGCGGGACGCTCAGCCCTCTTTATCACCGTGCTCTCCCTGATTTATAGTGACCACTATAGAACTGATCATACCCACTCACAGTGTGGTACACTGAAAGTTCTTAACTATTGGGCCACCGAAAATCTTCCCAGCTTTTTCTTCTGTGAATTGCATGAAGACAGCGTATGGTTTTGAGAGGCAAATCCGATCTGAGAGTTCATTCATGTACTGCTCTGTAATTGACCATGCAAATTGCAATTTCCTACTTCTAGTATAAACTTTCTTCATTGCATAAGTGAAGTACCTGCACACATGTCCTGGGCTTTCCTCATCCATAATCACAATAGTCAATTTTTTAGTGGAAGAGCTGTAGCTAGCTGACACAGATGTCTACTTTGTGACGAGGTATTTAATTTCTCAGATCCTTAGTCTTCTTATTGGAAATTCAAATATACTATACAATTATGCCCTTCTTCCACAGACAGCATCATAGGAAAAATAAGACAATTAGATGTGTGCCTAAATGTTTCACTATAAATCAAGCATGTATTCATGAAGTCAATACATGCCCAGGAAAGAACGAAGAATAGTTCAATGTTAATGTCTGTCTGGACTTACCCAGGATTCAAGTATCCATGCAGCAAATATATATTGAGTATGTATAAGTTGTTATACTGACGAAACCAAAGCTCATGCTGTACACTATGTTTTGTATTTTTTTTTAAATCAAGGGTTAAAAAAATCATAAGTAACTATGATACTTACACCTTACACCATTCATTTTTAAAAAGCATTTGTTTGGTGCTGGAGAGATGACTCAGTGATTAAGAGCATGGACCGCTCTTCTAGAGGTCCTGAGTTCAATTCCCAGCAACCACATGGTGGCTCACAGCCATCTGTAATGGGATCTGATGCCCCCTTCTGATGTGTCTGAGGATGAGATAGAATGTATACATAAAACAAACAAACAAACAAACATATACATAAAATAAATAAATCCTTTTTTTAAAAAAAGCATTTATCTGTCAGTTTAATGTGTGTGAGTGTTTTGCCTAGGCATGTATGTATGTGCACCACATGTGTGCCTGGTACTGGAAGAGACCAGAAGAAGCATCTTATTCTCTGGAACTAGAATGACACCTGGTTGTGAGCTACCATGCTAGTTCTGGGAAGCAAACCTGGGTTCTCTGTAACAGCAGCAAGTGCTCTTAACCGCTGAGCCTCGTCTCCAGCCCCACTGGCATTCTTCTTTTTAATGAATTCTAGGGAGCATGAGCAAGGGAAGCAGGTTTGTGTGGTCTCACTTTCCTGTAAGCGCTAACCATGAGAGTCATATAAGCATAGTCTAAGTGGTCATATCTAAGATCCAGGAAATGCTGGTCAGACAGACTTCCAGTCACATGAAAGGAATCAGTGTGTAAGATCTGTTATGTGATGAAGCATGGTGTCTATAGTGAATAATAAATATACTGTGTCCTTGGAAATCACTGACTTTACTTAAGAGTTCAATCCAGGGAATAAGCATGCGTTGATGCATGGGTTAGCCAGATTGCTTTAGTCACTCCACAATAGATACATGTGTTAAAACATTACATTATATCCTATGTACACATACATGTATATATTTGTCAAATTTTTTAAATGAATTTTAAAATAAAGAAGGGTGTGAAAAATGAAGTCTAGCTCTTTCCTTCTGTCATATTTTTTAGGATTCCAAGAAAGAGATACATGTGAGATTAAATTAGATACTTCCTTGCCTCACTGGTTCAATTGGTTAATGGACCAATTGAATTTATCATCATTTAAACTACAACATGACAAATCAGATATATAGATACTTCTGCTCATTCTAAAGTTTCTATTTATGTACGGGGGGGGGGGAGGATGTTCTAATAAATGTTACACAAAGGAACCAAGTCCATATTTGGTTATTGACAGTTCACAGGAGAAAGATGTTTCTCATCTCAAAGAAGCTTCCAGAACACAAAATATCAGCATCACAGCAGCGTGAATGCCCTAGAGGAATGGGCAGATCAGAGGAGCACCCCCTACCCCCCAATTCCCCCACCCCCACCCCCCACCCCGTTCTGCAAACTCTGGTATTTGTCAGAGATAAGCTCTGAAGGCTAAGTCTTCAGTTGGTTGTGCCTTAGAAGAAAGTAAAAAGAAAGGCCATTCTTAGTATAAATCTATGCCCTTACTAATTCCCCCACTTTTGAGATCTCCATAGATCTTTGATGCAATAAGAAATACAAGAATTTTAAGTGACTAATTCCAATTAGCTAGCAAACTATTACCAAAAACAAACAAACAAAAACCCAGTAGGTTGAAATGAACTTAAGTGGTTTTGTGTTCAGGGTTGGTTGAGCTGTGACATCTGTTTCAAGTCACAGATTCTCCAAGATTCCCTTGATAGCGGCGCATCTGAAGTCTGAGGTACTCAGAGAGCTGAGTCATCACGGAATTCCTGTGTTCACAGCAAGCTTGGCAACACTGAGGAATTCCACCTCACACAAAACAAACAGCTCATAACGTAAGGCTTTTAGGGCATTTATTAAATGTCTTGAGTGTGCTTTTTTTTAGTTACCTGTGTACCCAGACACTTAATAGAGTATAATTTGAGATGAGAGCTACATAGCCCTCCCTTTAATATAGTCAGTTCCTGTGAATTATCATTATTCAAAAGAATAGGCTATAAATATCTGTGTGTGTATATGTACATGTGTAGTGTGCGTGTGGATGTAAATGTGTAGGTGTGCACATATGCATGTGGAAGCCAAAGATCAACATCAAGTACTTTATTCCATTAGTCTCCATCTTGTCTTTGGAGATGAGGTCCCTCACTGAACCCAGTGATCACTGGTTGATTTAACTAGCTGCCCAGCAAGTTTCAAGATCTGCCTGTCGCTGCCCCTGCCCATCACACCCCCCAGCACTGGGACTACAGACGTGCACAACCACACCCAGCTTTTTATTTTTATTTTTTGTGGCAGTGCTTGGGATCTGGACCCACGCCCCAATGCTTGTGCAGCAGACACTTTCCTGACTGAGCCCATCACCCCATGCCTGTAAATTCCATCCTATTAGACAGAGGTTAAGTACTATAACATTTATTTAAGGAACAAAACTAAATTTCTACTTTTCTATAATAACTGCCATCTAAAATATATATATATATACCCTTTGGAGCTGATCAAAGAAAGCCACGCCATGGGCTGGAGAGATGGCTCAGCAGTTAAGAGCACTGACTGCTCTGCCAGAGGTCCTGAGTTCAATTCCCAGCAACCACATGGTGGCTCACAACCATCTGTAATGAGATTCCATGCCCTCTTCTGGTGTGTCTGAAGACAGTGACAGTGTACTCATATATATAAAATAAATAAATCTTTAAAAAAAAGCTATGCTATTATACAAACATATGCATGTGTTATGTGTATTTGGATATAGACTATATAGGTTATATATGCACATTTATATCATTCAGTAGCTTCACTCAGAAAAAAATCATATCTACTGACTTTTGCTGAGGTCTTTAAGTCCTAGATGGGTGCTTTGGATATAATCATAATTCAATATTCATTATAGAAATTATTATTTTATTAGAAATCACTTTTATTAACTTTTCTACTTACAAAATGATGGCCATTGTGGATTAGGTTATACTGAGGCACTCAAGGAGTTCTTGACTGGTAGCCAGTTTCTGATCCCACTGACCCAGAACTCCTGTGTGGTTTTAAGATACTTAACTGTTGGATGAGCCTCCAGATTATGCTGTTTGCTCACACTGCAAATGGCTCCCTGTGCTGGGAGTCTAAGGTAGTAAACACATTGTATCTGTGTAAAAGGAGGGTGTGGGTGACAGCTGCTGGTGTGCACTGTGTTGTCAACAAAATAACCACTGCCCACTATGCTCAAAAACAAGGAATGCTGTAAGTGAAGATTTGAGATTTTAAAGACTGGGTGCATCTCTCTCTCTCTCTCTCTCTCTCTCTCTCTCTCTCTCTCTCTCTCTTTCTTTCTTTCTTTCTTTTATATGCAACATCTGATCTTCTATAAATAGACTAGAAATTCTGAAATAGCTGAAACACACCCCCAGCCCCATTTTTTTAGACAAGTTTTCAGTCTTTAGTCCTAACTGAACCAGTTCCTGGAATGTGCTATGTACCAAGATGACCTCAAGCGTGTGATCTTTCTGCATTTGCTTCCCAAGGTCCTGAGTTACATGCATGTATGACCATGTCTGGCTTTATCCATCTATTGTTGTTGTGAAGAGACAATATTTTTATATACCTTAGGCTGGTCTAGAACTCACTATGTAGAGCTGAGTACCCTCAGGCTTTTAATCCTCTTGCTTTGGCCTCCTGATTGCTAGGATTACCTTACCTTGTACCTTGTGACAGCCTGTTACCTTCTATCATTTCATGTCATTGACTATTAGAGGAAATGGCTATGAAAACATAAGATAATTAGAGAAATATGCAATTTGCTATTAAGGTAGCTTGCTTTTAGTTCAATTGGAGCAATTAAACTTAGGATTTTAAAAAGATACCAGAAGGCATGTGTTAAGTACCCTCACATCCATAGTGGAGAGCCAGAGTGACTCACTGGAGCCTATTTTGATGCTGATCATTACCTACAATTCTGTTTACAGTGGTCAAGGAGCAGGGCTTGTCTTGTACTGGAGCAACAGACCTCAGTAAAGAGTAAAGATTTGGAGAGACAATGGCAAGATAGAGTTATCGTCACCATTAGATATCAAAAAAGGGAGGTTCACACTAATTCCGCAATGTACAATTGTCTCACAAAATATTTACTTTGTTTATATTATTTATTAATCTTTTTGTGTTTCATATAAGTTTTGCTAAACAAGCCATCTGGGAAGATAACAAGAGACTCTCCCTAAAAATTGCAAGAGTTAGTTATTTGGCTCTTAGGTTGAAATCTACATTTCTCAGGATTCACCTACCCTCTGCCTGTTTCCTAGGGACAAGAAACTACCAGCCCACCCTCTGTGAAAACACAAAGCTTTCATGTGGCCCCCTGACATCTGTCCTAGTGAAGTCCTTTTCACATCTGCCCTATTTCAATATATAATCCTCTGCTTTCCTCAGAGAAAGGAGCTGTTTAGGTGCCTTTGCTCAGGGGTAAGGAGCCTCAGGAACTAATGCCATGCAGCCTGTCAATACTGCTACACAGACACCTTTCAGACAGACAGCTCCTTCACATGTGACTCCTAAAGGACTCCTAAGACAGACCGAACTGGAGCATGATGTCACCACTGATCCTTCGCGTTCGCCATGCAAAATTATGTTTGCTGATATGATTTTGTTTTCATCAAGAAAGCCATAGACCATTGTACAGCACAGAAGGCCTTTTGCCTTGGTAACATTGCTGTTGGCTGGCGTTGGGAGCCTGGGTGGGTGCCTGTTGGTCATTGATTTCTTAATACCCACCGAGCTCCGGATTCAACATTTTCTCTACAAAGCAAGACTGTTGCTCTAATCAGCTTACAAGTTGTCTGTGAGGAACAAATGGACAGTGCTTTTGTGTGCAGGGGGTAAAATAGAATGAGGCAACATTTTGGGAATGCAGCAAGGATTAATAGAGCCTCAAGTCCTTCCTGGGAAGCTGTTTTCCACATTTCCATGGAAACGCACATGAAAGCAATGGTTTTCACACTTAATTTCTTTTTAAATATCCCCCACCCCACCTCTTTTTTTTTCTTTAATTTATTTATTTTATGAGTACACTGTAGCTGTCTTCAGACATACCAGAAGAGGTCATCAGATCTCATTACAGATGGTCGTGAGCCACCATGTGGTTGCTGGAAATTGAACTCAGGACCTCTGGAAGAGCAGTCAGTGCTCTTAACGGCTGAGCTATCTCTCCAGCCATCTTCACACTTATTTTTAACCTGGGAATATTCCAAGTCCTAACTCTGCAATATCTCTTCCTAGTACCAAAGGAAAAAACATTTACAATTGTGCATTTTAAAAGGATTTACTTTACATTTTAAATTATGTGTATGCATTGTGTGCGAGGTGCCCGAGGATACTGGAGGTGTCAGATCACCCAAGCTTGAGTTACAGACTGTTATGAGTTCAGTGACATAATAGATTCTGGTTCTCCACAAAAAGCAGCACATGCTCTTAACTTCTAAGCTGTCTATCCAGTTCTCATCTAGTCATCCGTCTTGAAAACACCCTGAATGTCTTGATAGATGCTGGGCAGTGTTTACAAAGGACCAAGGCTTCCCAAGCCATCCAGATGTTGAACTGACATCCTTTGACCTCTTGATATTTCCTCATAATCCTACAAGCCTCACTTTGGAGGGGAAAAAAATCATATTAGGTTATGCAATTATAGAATACAGTGTAGTAGAACAAAATGGAATTCCTACTTGAGTTCCGTGACTGCTTACCCAAAAGAGATGAAGTCCTGTAGACATTGCCTGCAGACAGGATGACTCATGCTTATTAGCGGGATCTTCCACCTACTTTGTGCACTCTCTTCCTGCCTCTGGATCCGTGCCCTTATCTGCATACCCGAGTCATGGGCTGTTATGGGAACTAACTACAAAGTGCTGCTGCAAGGCCTGGAAATGCTACTTACCCCACCCGTGGCCGAGTTTGCACCGTTAGGCATGGTGATTCATGAATGCTTTTCACTTATGCTAATGTGTTTTTTTTTTCATTTTTTTATTCTATATTCTTTGTTTACATTCCAAAGGCCTTCCCCTTTCCCAGTTCCCCCCCACCATACGTCCCATAAGTCCTCTCCCCCCCCACAACTATTCCCCAATCACCCCCCCCCACACACACACACACACACCATTTCTCTGTTCTGGTACTCTCCTACAAAACTGGATCCAATCTATTTCAGGCCCAGGGTCCTCTCCTTTCTTCTTCTTGGGAATCATTTGACTTGCTAATTGTGCCTTGAGTATTTAGGGCTTCTGGGCTTATTAATATCCACTTATCAGTGATTGCATTTCATGTGTATTCTTTTGTGATTGGGTTAACTCGCTTAGGATGATATTTTCCAGATCTAACCATTTGCCTACAAATTGCATGAATTCATTATTTTTAATTGCTGAGTAGAATTCCATTGTGTATATATATATATATATATATATATATATATATATATATACACCACATTTTCTGTATCCATTCCTCCTTTGAGGGATATCTGGGCTCCTTCCAACTTCTGGCTATTATAAACAAGGCTGCTATGAACATAGTGGAGCATGTGTCTTTATTGTATGCAGGGGAATCCTCTGGGTATATGCCCAGGAGTGGTATGCCAGGGTCCTCTGGAAGTGTCATGCCCAATTTTTTGAAGAGCCACCAGACTGATTTCCAAAGCTGTTGTACCATCTTGCAATCCCACCAACAGTGGAGGAGTGTTCCTCTTTCTCCACATCCTCGCCAACACCTGTTGTTTTGATTTGCATTTCCCTGGTGACTATTGTTGTGGAACATCTCTTAAGGTGTTTCTCTGCCATCCGAATTTCTTCTGGTGAAAATTCTTTGTTTAGCTCTGTACCCCATTTTTGATAGGGTTATTTGGTTCTTTGGGGTCTAACTTCTTGAGTTCTTTGTATATATTGGATATTTGTAAATGTGTTTTTAAAAAGTGTTTTGAATAAAAATCAAAAAAGGAAACAGGTAGCAATTCAAGGAACACTCGAGCCATATTTACCAACAAGAGTAGCAAATGCATCTTGGCCCTGGATTATGTAAAAGGACTGATTCAGGAAGTTTGGTGCTGGGATGCTTCCTCGCTGTCATTTGCATTCTTCTCTGTGCTCTGCACACATCTTTGCTCCTCAAAGCCAAGGCCTTGTTTTGCTCCATTTTTGTTTTCCACGTTTACCTTGGTAGAATCTACTCATAGAAAATTGTAAAAATTCAAGTATTAAAAAAAAAAAAAAAAGACAGCCAGGCAGTGGTGGCACACCCATTTAATCCCAGCACTTGGGAGGCAGAGACAGGTGGATTTCTGAGTTCCAGGCCAACCTGGTCTACAGAGTGAATTCTAGGACAGCTAGAGCTACACAGAGAAACTCTGCCTCGAAAAACCAAAATAAGTAAATGAATGAATGAATGAATGAATGAATGAATAAATACATACATACATAAATAAATAATTGAGAGATATGGGTCACTAGTACAGTTCTTATACAAAGTCCTGGATTTGATCTTCTAGTACAATGAAAAGCAGCATAAATAAGAATTAGACAGAAACTAATGCTTTTCCCCCTTAGGACATATGTGATCTATTATGAACTAAGCATTGAGCAAACAGACTAAATCCCTAGTGGGCTGTCTTATATTGAACATCCAAGACCACACAGCATTTTCACATATTGGTGGAGGCAGGGGTGTGTTTAGCCAGAAGAGTATAGAGCAGTCATGACCTATGAAAGCTGGTTTAAAATCATGGAGGAGAGGGGGTAAGAATGGAAGGCTGAGCCGGGCGGTGGTGGCGCACGCCTGTAATCCCAGCACTTGGGAGGCAGAGGCAGGTGGATTTCTGAGTTCGAAGCCAGCCTGGTCTACAGAGTAAGTTCCAGGACAGCCAGGGTTATGCAGAGAAACCCTGTCTCAAAAAAACCAAATCCAAAAAAAAAAAAAAAAAAAAAGAATGGAAGGCTGAACAGAAATGAAGAACACTGTGCACTGTGTCATCTGATTAAGCCAGCACTAAGCCTGACCTTGTGCCAGACATTTTTGGTAGCAACTTTCCCAATCTTCAACAGTTCTGAGAAGTGACATTATTATCCCCATGGCTATTTTTTTCCCCACAGCTGTGAAAATAGAGGACATGTGGACCAGCAACTGGCTGAGAGTTATATAGCTCAGATGGAGCTAATGAGCTGGAGTTTGAACCCATGGTTACCTAGATTACCTTCAGACTCTTGTTAACTATGCCTCCTTCAAACAACTAACAGTAGGCTTTTTTTTTTCCCAAAAAATATAATATAATGAAAAGAATTTTTAAAAAGCAGTTTTAAAAATGGGTCTATAGAGTTTACTGATGGTTGGCAAGAGGACAGTTCAGGGTGTTTATACAAAGGGTTCCTTCTGAGGATCACTTTTCCTGGCTGTCTGGCCCTGTGAAATTAGACCTTCCCTAATGGCCGGGAGCTGAGTGTATCCTTTTGTCTGTGAAGGGCAACTTTAAGCTCATTGACTAGTTTATTTGAAGCTTGTGGGTACCAATTCCAGGCAGCAAGCTACTACTTTCCGACATCAAATTAGCTTTCTTGAACATCACAGCAAAAAGCGATACAAGTAAATTGATGTTTTAGAGTGCCATGCTGGCTTTTCTTTACTGGCCTTGTTACCTCCTGAACAAATTTGTTCGTTCTCTTAGTGGTGTTCAGCAAGTTGAAATTTTCTATATTCCTGGTGTATGCCTGGAACTCATCTGGATATAGTCACAGACATTTTAGTCTAGACCATTTTCTCAAAACTACAAAGATAGGGGAAATTGCAAACTATAGTTATGCTGGAAGGCTTAGAATGCCTCAGGAATATATTTCTGGAGCCCTTTGAAACTATTTGTATTGTCCATGTAAATACTACCACTGTCCCTGACACATTTTGTTTTCTATGTAGTGACAGGGTTATAGAACGTTTGTGATACAGATAATCTGTTACTAGCTTTTTCTCCTTCTATCTGTAGCAGTTTCTCGAATTGTTTTACAGAAAGCTGTGTGTGTGTGTGTGTGTGTGTGTGTGTATGTTTGTGTGTGTTGTGATTGGAAGTATGCACGCAGATGTCAAAGAACAAAGATGCTGTTCCTCAGGTACCACCCATTGTTTTTCATTTGCTTATTTGAGAGGGGGAGGGAGGGAGGGAAGAAGGGAAGGACAGAAGGAAGGAAAGAAGGAAGGGAGGGAGGGAGGGAGGGAGGGAGGGAGGGAGGGAGGGAGGGTAGAGAGAGCACACTCAACCAATGAGCTCAGGGATCTACCTTCCTATGTTTGAGATTACAAGTATGAACAACTGTGTCTAGGTTCATTTTGTTTGCTTGTTTGTATGTTTGTTTAATATGGGTTCTGAGGATCTGAACTCACTTCCCAAGCTTGCAAGGCTTACTTACAGTTTACTAATCAAGTCATCTCCCTACCCACAGAAGGATGTGTTTTATAGGAACAATTTTTCATACACATATATGCAGTGTGTATATATATTTATATTATATTTATATTTATATTATATTTATATTTATATTTATATTTATATTTATATTTATATTTATATTTATATTTATATTTATATTCCATCACTATTTTTTTTATTTTTATTTTTTTTTATTTTCTATATTCTATGTTTACATTCCAAAGGCTTTCCCCTTTCCCAGTTCCCACCCACCATAGTTCCCATAGTTCCTCTCCCCCCCCATCTGTTCCCCAATAATTCCCCCTCCCCCCTCGGTTTCTTTACTAAACTGGATGCAATCTTTACAGGCCCAGGGTCCTCTCCTTTCTTCTTCTTGGGAATCATTTGACTTGCTATTTGTGTCTTGAGTATTTAGGGCTTCTGGGCTCATTAATATCCACTTATCAGTGATTGCATTTCATGTGCATTCTTTTGTGATTGGGTTAATTCACTCAGGATGATATTTTCCAGGTCTAACCATTTACCTACAAATTGCATGAATTCATTATTTTTAATTGCTGAGTAGTATTCCATTGTATAAATATACCACATTTTCTGTATCCATTCCTCCTTTGAGGGATATTTGGGCTCCTTCCAATTTCTGGCGATTATAAACAAGGCTGCTATAAACATAGTGGAGCATGTGTCCTTATTGCATGCAGGGGAATCCTCTGGGTATATGCCCAGGAGTGGTATGCCAGGGTCCTCTGGAAGTGACATGCCCAATTTTCTGAGGAACCGCCAAACTGATTTCCAGAGCGGTTTTACCATTTTGCAATCCCACCAACAGTGGAGGAGTGTTCCTCTTTCTCCACATCCTCGCCAGCACTTGTTGTCTCTTGAGTTTTTAATCTTAGCCATTCTGACTGGTGTGAGGTGGAATCTCAGGGTTGTTTTGATTTGCATTTCCCTGATGACTAATGATGTTGAACATCTTTTAAGGTGTTTCTCGGCCATCCGAATTTCTTCTGGTGAAAATTCTTTGTTTAGCTCTGTGCCCCATTTTTTGATAGGGTTATTTGTTTCTTTGCGGTCTAACTTCTTGAGTTCTTTGTATATATTGGATATTAGCCCTCTGTCGGATGTGGAGTTGGTGAAGATCTTTTCCCACTTTGTTGGTTGCCGTTTTGTCCTTCTGACAGTGTCCTTTGCTTTGCAGAAACTTTGTAATTTTATGAGGTCCCATTTGTCGATTTTTGATCTTAGAGCATAAGCTATTGGTGTTCTGTTCAGGAACTTTTCCCCTGTGCCCAAGTCCTCCAGGGTCTTCCCAAGTTTCTTTTCTAATAGTTTCAGTGTGTCTGGTTTTATGTGGAGGTCCTTGATCCACTTGGAGTTGATCTTAGTGCAAAGAGATAAGATTGGATCAATTCGCATTCTTCTGCATGTTGACTTCCAGTTGAACCAGCACCATTTGTTGAAAAGGCTATCTTTATTCCACTGGATGGTTGTGGCTTTTTTATCAAAGATCAAGTGACCATAAATCTGTGGGTTAACCTCTGGGTCTTCAATCCTGTTCCATTGATCTGCTTGCCTGTTGCTATACCAATACCATGCAGTTTTTAACACAATTGCTCTGTAGTACTGCTTGAGGTCAGGGATATTGATTCCCCCAGAAGTCCTTTTATTGTTGAGAATAGTTTTAGCTATCCTGGGTTTTTTGTTGCTCCAGATGAATTTGAGAATTGCTCTTTCTAGATCTATGAAGAATTGAGTTGGGATTTTGATGGGGATTGCATTGAATCTGTATATTGCTTTTGGCAAGATGGCCATTTTTACTATATTGATCCTGCCAATCCAGGAGCAAGAAATATTTTTCCATCTTCTGAGGTCTTCTTCGATTTCTTTCTTCAAGGACTTGAAGTTCCTGTTGTACAGATCTTTTGCTTGTTTGGTTAGAGTTACGCCAAGATATTTTATGTTGTTTGTGGCTATTGTGAAGGGTGTTATTTCCCTAATTTCTTTCTCTGCCTGCTTGTCCTTTGAGTACAAGAAGGCCACTGACTTGCTTGAGTTAATTTTATAACCTGCCACTTTGCTGAAGTTGTTTATCAGCTGTAGAAGTTCTCTGGTGGAGTTTTTTGGGTCGCTTAGGTAAACTATCATATCGTCTGCAAATAATGATAGTTTCACTTCTTCCTTTCCAATTTGTATCCCTTTGACTTCCTTATGTTGTCTAATTGCTCTCACTAGAACTTCAAGTACTATATTGAAAAGATATGGAGAGAGAGGGCAGCCTTGTCTAGTCCCTGATTTTAGTGGGATTGCTTCAAGTTTCTCTCCATTTATTTTGATGTTGGCTACTGGTTTGCTGTAGATTGCTTTTACTATGTTTAGGTATGGGCCTTGAATTCCTGCTCTTTCCAAGACTTTTAGCATGAAAGGATGCTGAATTTTGTCGAATGTTTTTTCAGCATCTAATGAGATGACCATGTGGTTTTTTTCTTTCAGTTTGTTTATGTAGTGGATTACATTGATGGATTTCCGTATATTGAACCATCCCTGCATCCCTGGGATGAAGCCTACTTGATCATGGTGGATGATCGTTTTGATGTGCTCTTGGATTCGGTTAGCAAGAATTTTATTTAGTATTTTTGCATCTATATTCATAAGAGAAATTGGCCTGTAGTTCTCTTTCTTTGTTGGATCTTTTTGTGGTTTAGGTATTAGCGTAATTGTGGCTTCGAAGAATGAGTTGGGCAGTGTCCCTTCTGTCTCTATTTTGTGGAATAGTTTGGAGAGTATTGGTGTGGTTTTTTGGATTTGGTTTTTTCGAGACAGGGTTTCTCTGTATAGCTCTGGCTGTCCTGGAACTCACTCTGTAGACTAGGCTGGCCTCGAACTCAGAAATCTGCCTGCCTCTGCCTCCCAGAGTGCTGGGATTACAGGCGTATACCACCACCGCCCAGCTATTCCATCACTATTATTTCACTTGTATCTACCATTTTTTCAGTTTCTCCCTTTAAGAAAATTATCAGTGTGAAGGTGGAGCTCAATTCCATTGCAGAGAGTAAGCTTTGCCCTTCTGTAGGGGCAAGAAAATATGTGGTAGAATCTTGCCCTGAACTTGAGTAATGCTGTGAAGTGGATGTAATTCTTCGTTACCATTTCTTCATTTTCCAAGTTTTGAAAACTTCCATCTTCACATCTTATCCATCTGTCCAACAAGTATCTCAGGGGCCGAGAAGCAGCAGAATTGTTTCTCGTGCCCTGGGCCCAAGCAGGCAACCCAAGGTTTTCACTGTCGGCCTTCTTCAGTACCTGTGCTCTGGCAAGATTGGCCTCGGCTTTGAGGATACAGTAGAACTCATATACAGGAGTGGAGGAGACAAATATTAAATATGATAGCCTGCCATTAAATGCATAGCTAAATAATGTAAATGCATAATTAATAAAGTACACAGAAGGAGAAGTAAGATGCCAACAAGTCAAGGGTCTAATTAACATGTATATGGGAAATCAAAACATCTAAGAAATCGTACTATTATGAATTGAAAGTGAAGGCTAACCAAGTGGAAGCAGGCTGACCAGTGTGTGAGCACCTGAAAAAACACACCCAAGGACATCCCGAGAGGATGACCCAGGTAATGTCTATCACCCTTACTAAAGCGTAGGAGATAGATAAATCGTTCTCCTCCATGAATAATAGGCATACAGTGTAGTTAGTTAAAATATGGGAGTTCAAATCCAGGAATGGAGAAAGGCAGGGAAATCTTGGTTAGTTATATTGCCCATATCAATACATTTCTAAATTCCTTGTAAAGCTAAATAAAACTATGTGGTACCAGAGGGTGTTTGGGAAGCATTGATTTCCCCAGTGTACACATAACCAACATAAAGTCATTATACAGGAAATCCAATGTGCTTTCAAGGCAAATTCAACTTCCAATAAATAAATTCAAATAAAGTCTCTTAGATATACATTCATATCTATATATTTAATATATAATCTATATAATTATCTACCTATAGATAATTATATAGATAATTATATCTATATAATATAGATATAATATAGATAATATAGATATCTATATTATATAGGCAATATATATCCATATATAATTATATAATTATATTATTATAATTCAAGTTGCTCCATTTGGAGTTGCTAATACTACAACTGTCATTATATGTCTTTGGAAACAATATTGCCGTATCAAGTTTATGGTAGCATTCAGCATTTTATGACAATTGTACCTAAAAAGGGTCCAGTATCTTAGCCTGAAACACATGATATCTTTATCATTCAAACAAGCAGCAATGTTATTCCATCTCAGAAACCTTAATTTCATATAAACATAAATAAAATCTCCAGATTTGAAGATTTACATATATCCTTTAACAGTTGTATTGTTTTTATTGTAAGACAGAAAAATGAGTATTTACTTAATGAGATTACTGTCCTGGGGTTTCAGAATATGTATAAAACATAATTAGGAAATTAAAGTTAAAGATAAATTTTCATCACCTGAAAAAATATCCCAGGGGGTTATTTACTAAAGAATGGTGAATTCAATAGATCCAGGGAGAACCCCCCAGGGAGTGTTTCATTAGAACACTTTAAAACACAGCAGGGCTAAAAGCAACATCTCTCCAACAAATGAATCCTGCCTTAGGCTGCACAAATTACAAAATCCAAAGCCCAAAGAGAAGCACTGCCACCACTATTTTAATTACACTGGTAATGATCTGGAGAGAGGCACCACAAGGCTCCTCAGTTTCCATAGGAAATGAACTTGAATCTTGTCAACTGAGGTCTTCTGCAAGGGAGGTGTCAAAAATAACAAGCATGTGGATCTCAGCACCCCCTGCCAGTCTAGGCCTTCTTCATTGGTGGGAAACAAATCACATCACTTTGCAAGCAAACACTGCCACCGGGTTTCATTGTAGCATATGATTGACCTTGTCCCCTCTCCACACATGCAGAAAATAATTAATAAGCCATTCAGACAAAAGGAAAGTACTACTGTTCAGCCACAAAGAGGGAAGCTATCAAAGACAGCTGAGGAATGGTTCATCTATATTAAAACTGTAGTTTTGCCTCTTCTGTCTCCTTTTGGCCAATAGAGTGTTGTCTACAGAATAGGATCTGCAGCTTTGTAGCTGAGTTTTGGTTGAAGAGAATGTTCTATGGATGACACGTGATTCTCTACGTGGAAAACCGTAAATCTGAATCCAGGGTCACTATGTCTTTCTAGAATCGTAGGAAAGGGAACTTGAAAATGTAAGTTCAGATTATGTAGTACCTTGGAATGAGGGGTTTGTGAGGGACAATGTTGTTTTGAGTTTTGAAGAGAAGAGTTTGCTTACAGGTTGGAATAGCCTTTCTACAGATCAGCAATATGGATCTAGAAACAATAGCATTCTGGGATTAAAAGTACATAGCATACAGAAAGAATGGTTGTTAAAGGTTGCAACATATCTCACCAAAATTTATATTCTTAAATCACAATACTAGTATCTTAGAATGGGACTGAGTTTCATGATGGAGCATTTTAAGGTGTGAGTTTGTAATGTAAAGTCATTAGGTAGGCTGCACTCCAGTGACTGTCATCGTTACAGGAAAAGAAGACAAACATGTCCTCTTCACACTTACACATAGGCAAGGTCGTGTGAAGTCGAAAGAAAAGGGGGCCATCTACAGCCAAGAGAGGTCTTCAGAAGAAACTCACACACTGAGACCTTAATCTCAGGTTTTTCCTCTCATAAACCCTGAGAAAATAAGTTGCTTAAGCCTGGTTTGACCTGATAGCCCTGGTGCTGCAATGACCAAGTATCATCTTGCTTTGATTAGTAATGTAATTGTAAATTAACTCAGACAAGTAAAATGGAAAGGGGACAATTTCGGGAAACATATTGTAGGTGTCCATGGTTAAAATGTTAAGGTTCTGCAATGGAACCTTAAATGGTTGAAGGCTGAACTCCCAAGGCTGAGACCTAGGCAATATGGATGGACTGTTGATGAAGGAAACGATGGGTGCAGTTTGGCTAACTGCCCCTCTCCCACCCAGGAGGCACTGTCTTCAGCACCCAGGCATCCATTCAAGCATTCAAAACTGTGCCTCTAACAGAAAGATTGGTGAGCCTGCAAAGCCCAGCAATAGTCATCCTAAACACAGAAGTGTCATGGCCTGGAGTTCGTGAGCCAGCGTTTCAGTTCCTTTTAAGTGATGTCATTAATTAGTCTGAATTGGTAGTTTCTGTGTACACATGCAAATTCAATATCAGAGCAAAAGCCTTCACATGAGAACCAAGTAGACTAAATAGATGTTATGATTCTGATGTCTAATGCTTAAAATTGCCCTCAGAAAAGAGAAGACAAACAGGTTTTTTTTTCTTACTTTTTCTATGGGTGTGTTTAAAGAGTGAAACCCAAAGAGCATGTACATATGGAGAAGGTAAAACGCTGATTTGGGTTCCTGTGAAACACTAGTGTCTGAGATCAAATTCTTTCTCAAGCACAACACTTGAGTAGAGCCGCAGGAAGAAAGAGAGCTTTGAGACAGAGGCCCTCTCCATCAGCAGCTCATCCTATGCAGGAGGAAAAGATAACACCGGCAAGAGCAGGTTGTCTGAGGCCAGCTCAGGGACACAACGCAAACCACCTTGCTACCCTTGAACATCAGATTCAATGGGCCAAGCGAGAGTTGACTTCAGCCATACATTCTGCTGTGTGCCAGGTTGTGCTTAAATGGTTCCATTTGGAGAATTGGGAGGAAAAAGTAGAGGTTTTTTTTTTTTTCTGAGTCAAGAAGGTATTCTTTGCTTTTATTATCTCTTATTGCAGAAGTGTCTGTTCCCCTGATCCCCAAGAGTAATGCCCGGCCAACATGCCCACATGAGTGGTTTATATCATCCGTTAATTAAAATGATGAATCTATTAAAAGCAGGACTCCCTCTTCCTGAGGGCTTGCATAGAGCGTCACCAACCTTTTAAAAAAAATGCTGAGTGATTTATTTATAGAGTGGCTCTGGCTCATTAATAATAATGCTGTGTAATTTGTCAATTACAGTTTTGACTTTGTAAAAACTGAAATTTGGCATTATGTCTCTGCAAATTAAAAATCTCACAGACATCTGCCTGCCTCTGCCTCCAAGGGCTGAGATTAAAGGCATGTGCCACTATGCCTGACAACAGTTTATATTTTTACATATTACTTATATTGATTACATTTAAGGTATCTGAAACCATTCTGTCTATATATAAATAAAAACTATTAGTGTGGTTAGAACTACTCAAACTCCTTGGCTATTCAGTTGTTACTTAAATGAGCTTTAAAAATGAGAGTCTGCCTTCATGTTTTTTACTGCCTTTTTCTTTACCCTTTACAGTTTTAAACCTAAACTGTAAAAGGAAGGAACACAAACAAACAACATAATGATGAAAGAATTCTCAATTTTAAAGATAACCTTGTTCTGCGTGAGAGTGAATACAGATGTGTTTGCATTGGGAACTTCTAAATGCTAGACATGTTACAAATCATGACCTTCAGACTTTACTCTAGACTTAGAAAGACTTACATGTGAATAATGTATTCCTTTGTCATAAAGTATTGAACTATCTTAGTTAGTATTTAGACAAACAAGATAAATGTGATCAGATGACATAATTTCTGAAGACAGTTTCTTCTTGGAGAAAGTCACCTGATTATGTTGAATTGGGGCCTGATTAGTGAAGACTTGCCAAAGCTTAGTTCTAGGAGACTTTCTAGCAACAGATCTACATAAACATTTGTAGCAAGTTCTTATTACTAACATAGATGCTCAACTTTTGGCTTTGAATCAATGCTTATACAAGAGTGGGTCTGCTTAGATAAGAACCATATCAATGCCTTGCTCTTCAGTAGGCATACACTCATGGAAAATCACCTTTGACCCCAACAAATGTCACGATACAATGGGGTGTAGTCTTTGGAAAGTCTGGAGGAAGTCAGTCTCCAGCTAGTCGGCCTTTCTCTCAACCTCAAACGCTTAGATTTTCTTGGTGAAATACCCAGAGATGTATTCTTATACAGGATGAGTAGGTGACTAAACGACTAATAGCCCTGTCTGGCAGGCCTTGCTCCTACCACTGCAAAGGGGCAGCGAGTTCTGGAGAGCAAGGAGGTCTCCCCTCTGAATCCTCCCAGTAGGCTCAAACAGAAAGCCCAGGCCTATGATCTGCCAAAAAATATCTGGCAAAGGGATCACTTGTTATTTTTTTTTGTCAAGGACAAATATGCAGTTGACGATTCCTCAAAGAGATTTGTGAGGGTGAAGGAAAGTTCACTGTCCACCTTTAAGGACTCTGAGCTTGTAATGAGATGATGGACAGGAAAGTGAGTTTTAGGAATGCAGTACAAACACAAGTCACTTTTCTTCATTCTTTCCGGGGCCTGGAGAAAAATGGAGGAACAAAGAGAGCCACACATGCACTCAGGTCTCACGTAGAAAGACTCTGTCACCTAATGAAGCTCTCTGCAAAGGGAAGCGTTCAAATTCATGACCCTGTTTCACCTAGTGACTTTCTGTGAACCCCAGCGTTAATGTTGATTTTCTTTGTTCTCCCACGATGTGCTTATAATACTTCCAAGAGGTGATGCGCACATGAGAACCTAGGCTATTGCTTTTGGCAATTGTACAATACCTACTACGTGCCAGCACCAATCTCATGTTACATGAATGCTAAGGCATTTAATCCTCAAGACAAATATATGCATGATATGTTATTATTACCCCCACTTTACAAATGTCTGAGCAAGCGTATAAAGGCACAATGCTATGCCTCAAATCCCACAGGAAGGGAATGACCTTTTCAACATGAGCTCCTAGTTTGTCTCTAGAGTCTATATGCTCAATCAATGCAGCAAATGTTAAAAGCTCTTTGTGTGCTATGCTGGGCTGTGCTATGCTATGCTATGCTATGCTATGCTATGCTATGCTATGCTATGCTATGCTATGCTATGCTATGCTATGCTATGCTATCTCTAATACAAATCCACTACTTTCCTTGTATATGTTTCTTGGTACTTTTCACCAGATTTCAGTTCCTAAGAGGCTTCTCTGATGATTATACAAGGAATATTTCTTTTCTCATTTGTAGACTATTTATAAATTGCAAATGTGGTTTTTTTTTCTTATTTGATCTTCTTACCAACCATGAAAATACTTATAGCTTTATCTTCAGACTACAAAGACTTAATTTAAGAGGCTTGTGGTAATCCTGAAACTAGAAATACCCTGGCTCTTTTGGCGGGGAAGGGGAGGTGTTACGCACTCTTTCTAGCATATCAGATTGGTTTGTAATTTCTTTCCTGCCAACTGTAAAATAGACTTGAAAATAATTTTCAAAGCACTCCAGCAAAAGTTGCAGAAGCATTTTTTAAAGACATACTTAAAATAGTTTGAGAAACACGAAAGTAACAGAAGATTGTGTTGAATTGGGAGAAAGCGTCTTTAAGTGAACAGGTGCAGCTGTGTTCTGGGTATCACAGGTCAGATGCTCATTTCTTGGCCAGCCCAATGGAGCACCTTCAACAGCAGCCTCCCAAGGGCCCCTCTGCTCTGTGCTACTGCCTGTTACAGGCAACTTACAGTTGTTCATTACCCACCCACACGCTTCCCTCCATCCTAGGAGCTCTGCTGCGTGTCCTCCACCCAGGCACACCTCAAAGAGGACATAGATGGCTCAGACTGGAGTTCACTAATGCAGACTCACGGTGCATTTTCTATTTTTCAGAAGAGGGAAGCACTTTTAGCTACAGAGTTTAGGGATGATTCAGTTACATGGGAACTTACCTTTCTGCTTTAGAAAAATTACAATTCTTTTTTTTCCCCCTTCCAATACTTTTTGCATAGCCAGCTCTGCGTGTGTGTGTGTGTGTGTGTGTGTGTGTGTGTGTGTGTGCCCAGATGCATATGTATAGTTTATAGTTTCTGTGTTAACATGTGAGGCAGCAATTGAGCAAAATAGTAATGTGTGCATCCTTTAACTGCTCAGAGTTCCAGGAAAAAAATGGATAACGCTAAACACAGGAGGAGGGGTTAGATGTAAAATTATGTCGCCATAGGTCCTGGCACATGAGAGATTATCTGGGAATATTTAGGAATCTGAAATGAACTGCCTCTCATTGTAGCTCTAGGTCTGAAATTAGTGATGTTATAAAGTCATAAATATATAGGAACTGGAAAAGATGACAGTCATCTAGCACCTCCCTTTGACATTATTTTTAGATGAAGCAATAGAGACTCCCAAAAGTTATATACTTTTTTTTTCTTGGCTTATTTCATTATACAACGTACTTCGGTGATCACCCATATGCTAAATCTGTTGTACAGGGCATCCTGTGAGAGGGGGATCACGTGAGAGAAGCTGGCAGAAGATGTAACCCAGTGCTACCCAGTGCCAATATAATACACACTCCGTATGCAGTTTTGAAATGCTTCATAAGCCATATTTTTAAAAAATTTAAAATTGTGAAATTAACTTTAAATATAGATAGCTCTTAAGTTCATCTTAATCAAATACTAGCATTTTTAACTTATATAACATTAATACATAGAAGTTGATTAACTTCAAGTTAATATCAAATTATTAGTTATTGTTGTATTCCTTTTTTAGTTCTTTTAAAATCAGACCACGTGTTATATTTTGGATACATTCTCAGTTTGTGTTAGCTGTGTTTCAAGTACCAAAAGTTTTCCCATGTCTGTTGGACAACGTGGTGGTAGGATCATGGTGGAAACAAAAGATCGTGCACTTTAAAGTTTCAGAATTTTATTACTTATTTTAAAAGCTTCATTTTTAATGTAAAAGCACAAGTTTAGCTCACATCTTCTCAAATAATTGAATGAACAGAGCTTTAAAATATTGGCTCAGACAACTGTAGACAAAACTTGTACCAGACTTTCGAGGAAGAAACCCCTTCTGCTTATACGAACATCTTATTGTGAAAGCAAAGGTGGGTATGTTCACATATAAATGCATGGGTATCCCTTGACAGAACAAAAATAGGCTGTTAGCCTCCTGAAAAATATTATCAAACAGTCATTTTGGTTATCCATATAATTATCCTTCATTTTTATGACATCTACTTATTATTACCTGTCCATGTGTGTGCATGTGCATGCCACAGTGGATGCATACATAGAGACAGAAGGGCAACTTGCAGGAGTCAGCTCTCTGTTTTCACCATTTAAGCCCTAAGGCTTGGACTAAGGTTGTCATCCTTGGCAGTGAGTGCTTTAACCGGCTAGGCCATCTCACGAGGTAGTGTCTCTCATTTATTTGTGAAAATGAAGAGTTGGTTCTATTGGGAGAAAAGACACAATTAATTATCAGACTGCCCTCTAGGTCATCCATGAAAGATACTTAATATTAAAAATAGAAGAATAGTTCAAAATGGTATACTGCCTCTGGCTGGTCTTCAAATTCCTGTTTGTGGTAAATTCTACGGAAACAAAATGGCTCCTGCATTGTTTAGTGTTCAGTTCTCTGGCAAGGTAATGGTATTGTAGGTTCAGCTCTCCTCTTGATCTTTTCTTGAATCATTTTGTGCAGAGTTTAGAAAAGAGGTACTGGTGTGTTTCCTCAGTTGAAGATCCTTAGCATTTGGAACAAAACCAGAGCTAAGGTTGGAAAGGACTATCAGGGAGCCATTTCTTCCACTCAGCTCACTATTTAATTCATCTATCCTTGACCATACACCCAAAGACTAGTGTTGCTTTCCTCAAAGCTCATTGGGGTTTGCAAGTGATGCCACATTAATAAAGTTTTCTTGCTATTTAATACGATGCCATGCAGACTTCTGAGTTAATTCCAGTTCTAAGTTCAAATCTAAGTTCTTATCCATATCAGTGAAGTCAGCAAGGGACAGAAAACAGAAACTGCCCCAACATGCACACACACACACACACACACACACACACACACACACCAGTTAAACGTTTGCAGGCATAAGTAGAAGAAAAACCAACCAGAACACCACTGACTTAGCCCTTGAGCAGCCGCAAAATGGGAAGCTGTGTGTCTCAGCGGTGCGGTGACCTGTCGAAGACTCAGCCATTTCTGCTTTGCTGTTCATAAGTGGTGCTGAGCTTTCTGTCTAGCTCCCACATCACATTACCTCAAGGCACACGCCACAGATAAGTTATTCCATATGCAGCAGCTTAAGTAAGAGTGGGCCCCAGAATCTCATATCCGTGAATGCTTGGTCCCCAGTTGATGGAACTCTTAGGGAAGGATTAGAAGGTGTGGTCTTGGAGAAGCTGTGTCGCGGGAGGTGGGGTCTGAGAGTGTAAATGCCCACACCATACCCACTGTCTCTGTCTCTGCCTTATGCTTGTGGATCAGATGTAATCGTCAGCTGCTGCACTGATGCCCTGCTGACCTACCTGCCTGCTTCTATCCTCCCCACAGTAATGGGCATGAGCTCAAACCCTCTGATGCTGTAAGCAAGCCTCCAACTAAATGATTTTGTTTAAATACTCCTTATTCATGGCATCCCTTCATAGCAATAGAAAAGTCAATAAGACACTGTGCAAGTAACTATGGCCAGCAGAAAAGCAATGTTCTCTCCATATCTGTTTTTTAATATAGAAAAGGCCTTGTGGGGCAGTAGTGGCACAAGCCTTTAATCCCAGCACTTGGCAGAATTTGGGGCCAGCCTGGTCTACAGAGTGAGTTCCAGGACAGCCAGTACTGTACAGAGAAACCCTGTCTCAAAAAATAAAAAAAAAAAAATAAAAAAATAAAAAAAAACCATAAACCAAAAAACCCCAAAACAACAACAACAAAATATAAATATGGCTGTTTTCTGGACAATTCTCCTTGGAGTTAGGTCTCCCTTAAGGTCTAACTCACCAAGTTTCCATACCTGCTAAAATATTAGTTACTATGAGATGATACTACCTTGATTTCTCATTGATTGGCTATGAGTGCTTTCCACATAGACACTGGGGCTGAGGCATTTTAGTGAGGCTCACATTGAGGTCCTGAGGCCCTAGATTAGAGCACAGACTAAGCTACGAGCCAACAACATCGGTACAGTGTGCCATAGGGAGGCGTATAAATGCAGGACAAGATCAATACACTCAGAGAAGGGGACTTAACTCAGCTTCTAGGGCAAAGGGCAAAGGGCAAAGGGCAAAGGGCAAAGGAGAATGTCAGCGTCGCCTTGTACAGGAGGCTTTGCCTGGCCTAGCAAGTGAAGAGCAAGGAGAGATGGCCAAGGGAACAGATGTCGGGGATGGGCAAAATAGCAGAAAGACTGGGGATGAGAAAGAACATACAGGTCTGTGGGTGATACAGAAAACTTAATTTGCCTTAAGTATAGAGTATAAGGGTCAGAGATGGAAGAGTCAGGCAGAAATAGGCTAGGGGAGAAAACTGTAGATCAGAAAGAACCTTACAAGTTCTAGAATCAGTGAAAGGCGGGAAGGCATTTGTCCAGATAGGATATCCAAATGACAGGTAAGAGGTAGATTGATCTAAACAATCAGTTTGGAGCTAGATTGATTTGAACTGTACAGCATAAGTCAATGGGGTCTCTTCTGTCTGAGACTGAGGCTGGTCGTCTGCTCCTGGAAGCACATTTCTGTGCTTGACGGCATAGTAAGTAGTCAGTGATCGAGGAACAGTACCAGAGGCACTATAACTTAGTACCAAAGACTGGGAGCAAACTAAGAGAGCCAGGAGGGTATTTAAAGGAAAGACACCCCTCCTAGAAAGGAAAGAGTCATGGGAATCTGAGGTTTTCTTCATTAAAAAATGCAAATTCTAATGGAGTCTCACATATAAAGATGAATAAAATGGTAGCTGAAGAAAGCAAGGTCTTCTTGACACTCATTGCTAATGTGGGTGTGAGGATTGCTAAGGAGTGGCTTGCTAGGACAAGCCTGAATATGTGGAATAAAAACAGAAATTTAGAGGACTAGTTGATCGCTTCTCGGCCTTTTGGCTAAGATCAAGTGTAGAGGACTAGTTGAATTCTTAAATATATTTCTATATTGATCTTTAACTTTGAAATGTATTAATCAACCATTGCTGATAGAAATGCTGCATAAGAAACAACTTTAGGCTGGCAGTGATAGCGCACGCCTTTAATCCCAGCACTTGGGAGGCAGATTTCTGAGTTCAAGGTCTGGTCCACAGAGTGAGTTCCAGGACAGCCAGGGCTACACAGAGAAAGCCCTGTCTCAGAAATTTTCTTCCTCTTAAGCCTGGGATAGAGGAGAGCTTTACCTCTCACTACAGCTCGCTACCATGCCTTTTCTCAGAGATTTCCTTCTCAGACTATCTCTGAGCACGTTCTTGTCATAGCAGTTGGCAACTCTGGGCCTGGAAGATGAGGTTCTTGATACCTCAAGTGATCACAGCCTAGAACAGGCAGTTTGGTTTGTGCCCACATTCTGTTAGCTTTTAAAACAATATGGCTAAGCCCTATGTCACTGAGGGAGGAATGGGGCACAGACGGATAGCGACTCTTCCCTAAAAAATGGTATAATTACGTGACAGAGGGCTAGATGCCACCAGAATTGACCTATAAGCTGTATATCTTTGGGAACCTCTTGGTTCCCAACTACAGGGATCAATGGACTTCATGTCCAGTCAGCATCACAGCCTCAACCGAGTGACATGGTTTTCTGCTCTATATTACAGTTAATCTCCGTAGTCATGGCTGCCCAATAATCTAGTCATTGGGTTGACTGATAGGCAGAGAGCTAGCAGACTTTAGAGCATTTTGTGTTCATGATTCTGGGATTGAGAGAGAGTGACTGGAAGCCTGAAGGATGCACAGAAGGCAAAGGGAGGGGCAAATGAAGTCCGAGCTCTCCTAGTTCTCTGGGTGCTTTTCTGCATTTCATGTGGGGCGTGACATTAGAGAAACGGGCTTTGGAAACTTACCTTTAGTCTATTTCTTTCGCTACTAACAGGTTTTATAAGTTGAAAAAAAAAAAAAAGAAAACAAATAAACAAACCTCATGAATCATTCCTTAAATTCACATAGAGATTGTTATCCATCAAGTCTAGAAATAGAAATACTTTATATTTTCATAAAGATCTCTCCTTTGCTATATTGGTGGTGCTAGAGAAGGGCTAGATAATACCCCAAGACCTTTAAAAGTGTATTAATCCACTTAGGTGATTTGGTTGGTATTTCTCTTATTCTCATTCCTGACTACTGAGTTTCTCTACACTCATCATACACCCACACTTTTCTATAGCTAGAAGCCTGGCTATTAGGACCCTGACGAATGAGCACAAGGCAATAAATATTGGCCAGAGACTCAGAGAGGCACAGCTGGAATGCGACCAGAGCCATCCTAGCATCAGAAGTGGCGACAGAAGACAGACGAGGCGGCTGCTCCTCTGACCCTTGGCCAGCAGCTTCGCTTCACTACTTCCGAAATGGTGTGGCGAGTTTCACCCGCCTGCTTTGCGAGTCTCTTGCTTCCTGAAGAATCGACACAGGCATGAGCAGGCACCCTCCCACCTGCATTTGGAAAAATACATTCCCAAAGCTGGCCTTCTATGGAAAATTTAAAGCCCTTGAAAAACTCATTGCAGTGTGTTTATAGGAACTAGTACGAAACAGGACATTTATATCACTTGCCCCAGCAGAAATGTTTACCGTGCCGTGCATTGCAAATACACAGGGCTGGAGAAATGCCTCAGCTCTTAAAGGTTGACCAAGACTCACAATGAAAAAGACAAACACACACAATACAGCGATCAGAATCTATCAATACAGCAACTAGAAGTCACCTGACCGATATTAGGAATGTCTTTTTAAGAGACTTATCTGAAATTCCTCCACCCCAAACACAACTATGCCTGGATTTTCCATAGGACCAATCCAAAGCCAGGGGGTAGCTATGCCATTTCCATGATCTTCCCACCATGGATGGAAAATTCCTGTCAGCTAAGCCAGTGTCTACAGACTGTGAGCAAATGTCTGTTTCCTTGCCACAACTGAGTGTGTGAAACTCCTTTCAATTGGTGAAATCACCATGAAAGGTCAGGAGAGTCAAGTTACAGGCATGACGGGATCCAACTGCTTCCTAAGTATTATACCAGGAGGACAAATGCTTCCTGACTTTAACACCAACTTAGAATTTGAAATTTTCATAGTTTTGAGTCGAATCCAACCCATTTTGTTTTGAAGATTATTTTCCTTTGGAGGAAATATACCTTAATATGGTGAAGAATACATACATACATACACACACACACACACACACACACACACGGGGATGTGAGAGTGATGTAGTGACAGTACCTAGAATCCCTGTGATAAACAACCTCCCTCTTCATAATTGGAACACCTGGGGAACAGGAATTTGCAATTCAAAATATGTATCTTTCGTATTTGATAACCTATTCTTTTACCTGTATATTGTCTTAACTAATAATTGTCTTAAATGATATAAGAGCTTTTTTTTAAAAAAAAAATTGTCTTCTCAAGACAAAGGAGGAAGCATTTCCCAAGTATTTTGTTACAAAATAAATAATGAGAAAAACAATTTGTCCGCATGTAGGTTGAGTTAAAATGCCTTACATCAGCAAACATCTTGTGAAATGAAGAAAGAAGGTTGAGTTTATTGGTGTCTTCATTGTTGATTATAAAAAACATATTTAAAAAATGTGGAAGAATAGCCGGGCGGTGGTGGCGCATGCCTTTAATCCCAGCACTTGGGAGGCAGAGACAGGCAGATTTCTGAGTTCGAGGCCAGCCTGGTCTACAGAGTGAGTTCCAGGACAGCCAGGGCTACGCAGAGAAACCCTGTCTCAAAAAAACCAAAAAAAAAAAAAAAAAGGAAAAAAATGTGGAAGAATAAATAAAAGCAATCACTTGTCTGTATTTCCACTACAGTAACACAATTATGTGTAACAATCTCCATAGTCCTGTATGCATCTTTCTGTATCTGTAAGTTATAGTTTGTGAACCTTGGATGTGACAACAAGCCTTTTTCTCCTGTTAGAACCTCTTTTGTTATTTTCTTTAATATATTCTTTGCTACATTTGTAACAGTTTTAGTCTAACTCTATAGCATATATTATAGCAGTGGACCCAAGGACTTCTTTGTCCTGCATTCGAAGCAAAGTGAAGACATAGAGCTTTGTAATCTTAATTTATTACTGAATTCCCACCATGAGTTTCATATCCTTATAACTGAAAAGTACCTGTCTGTCAGCACAGGGTTTGCTGTTGTCTACCTTACTCTTCTCCAGCGTAAAACATAGGTAACATGTAGTATGTGATAGGTAGCTGTGGAAGTGTTAATGCTATTTAAACCTCAAACTTTCTCTAATATTATTTAAAAAAGACTGCTTTGAAACAGTTCACTAGATTTATCGATAAACCATGTTATAATTGTAAAAGTGCTTTCCCAAGGTATTTACCATCAGTTCATTAGGAAATCCATCTTTTTATCCGCCATTCAACAGAACTCAATTACTCTGGCTGTGTAGAGAAATAATTGTCTTATTGTCATTTAAAGCCCCATTTGACACCTTCATATACATATATAATGTACTTTATACATATTAACCACTGCCTCTCTCTCTCATTTTCCTGTCTTCTACTGGGTCCTATTTAATAAGCATATTCCTATTTTTCTTGTCTTTTTTCTAAAATCTGACATATATGTTTGTATATACACATATATATGTGTATATATACACATATACACACACATATATATATATATATATTAGAAAATGTGATTTTTTTTCAGTCTGTTTTTTCACTCTTAGCATAATTATCCTCAGTTTTATCCAATTTCTTAAAAATGACCATGTTGGGGCTGGAGAGATGGCTCATCAGTTAACCAACTGCTCTTTCAGAGGTCCTGAGTTTAGTTCCCAGCAACCACATGGTGGCTCTCAACCATCTGTAATGGAATCTCATGCCTTCTTCTGGTGGGTCTGAAGAGAGCAATGATAGTCACATACATAAAATAAATAAATCTTTAAAAAAAAAACAACCATGATGGCATTCTTTCCTATTTTTGCTGAACAAAGCAACACTGTAGCCTATTCCTTTAACTCCTAGTCTGTTGAAAGAAATCTAAGTGGTTTCCATATCTTCTCTATTAGAAATTCTATTGTGGTAAACATGGACTTAAATGGATCTTTGTGTCATTCTGATTTATAATCGTTTGGGTTTATATCTGGGACTTGTAGGACTCGTACTGCTGGATTATATGATAGTCTGGTATTCATTTCTTGAGGGGCCTCCATGATGACCAACTTACGTTCCTATCAGCTGTGTCTAAGGATTCCTTTTTCCCAGCATGCTCAGCAGCTGTTGTCCTCTGTCTGGATGAGAGCTGCTAACTGGAGTGAGACGGGATCTCAACATACTTTTGATCAGCCTCTCCCCAATAGGGATGTAGATGGGGAAAGATGTAGAACATTTCTCATATATTTACTGTGTCTGTACTTAGAAGACAAGTCTTTAAAGGAAGTAAGACTGGAGACAAACAAAATTCTGAACATTCTTTCATCTGATTTCCAAGACATTGAAGCCAGACAGCCCAGGCACCAATGTGCTTTTGTGGAGTGACAGAGTCAAGTGTTATGACAAAGGGCCTGTGATGATCTGAAGGTAGGATGAACCATGGATCCTAGCCCAGCCTGCTTCTGGCTCTGAGAATATTAAACATCTTGACCTCAGGAGACCTGTGTGAACAAAATTAAGGGAAATGCTTTGGGCGGCTTTAGAGTTTTTCATTTCCTCCCAGCAATGCTCCGCCTGCCCTTGTCTCCCAACATCTTGATGGGTGCCCTTGTGGAGTCTTCCTGCAGGTTCACCGCCCACGTCTGGAAAGGTCAGCTCACACACACAAGGAAGAGAGATGTTCTGAGTCACTTGTGCATATAAAAGATGATTCTGCCAGTCATAATTTATCTCTGTTTGTCTGATGGGACTGTAGGTCTGAGGTCCCTTTGTTAGACCATTCTGCCTATAATTTCCAGTGTCTCAAATGTGCAGAAGTGTAAAATGCTATAAACCTAAAATATATGTTCTAATAGAGAAGGCTATTGTGGAAACCTGCTAGTCCCTGCCTAGAATGACTATCTAAGTATAGCAGTATGCTAATTGATTTTGATAATGGGTTGAAAAAGTTAGCTAGCCTCCCTCCCACAAACTGAAGAAGGCAGATAACACTTGAATATGTACCCTGTTTGGCCTCACCTACTGAGCGGTGTGAATACAGTTGCTCTAGAAAGGCCTTCTAAAACCCTTCCTTGGCAGGGGTCTCTGCTTTCTTACCACAGGCTCCGCCATGCCAGGAAATTCTCCCAACACCCAGGCAGTTTCATAAACATCATCTTTGGCTCAGCCATGCACAGCTGTCTAGAGGCAGCTGGGGTGTGGACTGGGAATATCATCAGCTACTATATCTCAAATTACCGGCATGGAGTGACAGCTGAAGGAGGTGATGTGTGCCTTGATACTGAGGCCACAATCCGTGTCTCTTGAGTGACCATAGTCTAGATACCAGCATAGACCACCAAGGCAGGGAGGCAAGACTTGAACCTGGTGTGAGCTGAGCCACAGACATGTCTAAGAATGGCTTTTTCCTTGTCTCCACTTCTGCCCTTTATAAAGTAGCAGAAGCTTTCAGGCTGCTGAAGAAGGCAGGTAACCTGTACTTACGATAGCAGGTTTGCCTCTGTTGGGCTCAGGGCTGAGGTTACAGCAGCCATCAATAGGAGCTGAGCAGACCTTCTCCAAACATCATTTTGAAGCCATAAAATAAGAAATAGTCCTAAGTATTTCACAAAAGGACCTTGGATAAAGAGCCAAATGGGTAGGAGGTGTTCAATAAATTTTTTGTCTTCCATCTCATCTAGTTAAACCAACCAAAACTCATTCAATTAGTTACTCAGAGTTTTGGCTAATACTTAGTGAGATACTAGCAATAAGGGTTTTTTAAAATAAAAATCCAGTCTACTTGGGTTGGTTTTATGTATGCATGGTGGAATTAGGTACCCAATTTTAACAGAGTTCATTCTCTGACTCAAAAGGTTTTTTTTCCCTTGGGCTGGAGAGAAGGCTCAGGGGTTAAGAGCACTGACTGCTCTTCCAGAGGTCCTGAGTTCAATTCCCAGCAACCACATGGTGGCTCACAGCCATCTATAATGGGATCCGATGCCCTCATGTGTATGTCTGAAGACAGCTATAGTGTACTGATAACATTAAATAAATAAATCTTTAAAAAAAATATTTTCTCCTTCAAAGGCCTGAAATGTTAACAATTACAAATCAATCCACCTGCGCTACATTATTGCTTTTTTTCACTATATCTGCCATTAAAATACAAAATATTGAACAAGTAGATAAATATTAGCTCACTGATGCATTAGCCACTCCCCACAAATAAGTTTCTTTTTTAAAAAAAGGTTTATTTATTCATTATATGTATTCTTCTCTCCCTGGCCCTGCTTGCTCCTGCCCAAAGACTTATTTATTTATTATATGTAAGTACACTCTAGCTGTCTTCAGACACCCCAGAAGAGGACATCGGATTTCATTATAAGTGGTTGTGAGTCACCATGTGGTTGCTGGGATTTGAACTCAGGATCTCTGGAAGAGCAGTCAGTGCTCTTAACTGCTGAGCCATCTCTCCAACCCCACAAATGAGTTTCTTAACGATTAATAAAATCATCATACTAGTCTTAGACGGTGCTGAAGAGAAACCTGCTAACAAAACCACCACCTCAAGCCCCAAATTATCTTCTTTGGCTTTCACAGAATCTGACGCAGTAGGCATGTTTTTGGAACTTTGAATTAAGCCACTCGTTAAAACAGAAAATTCTTATAATTTCTTATGAGTTAGCCATATTGGTCTATTCTGGTTGAGGGAAAGAATAGGCTAAACTTGGGCTTTGTATTTTCAGTGTGTCCCAGTGCCATTATCCTGATGCTAAGAAAAAAATTATATCAGTGTCTATTGTCATTCTTAACCTGTTTGGCTTCTCCACATACATGCACTGCATGCCTCATCCCTTCACTGTATTGGTCTTCCTTCTGCGATAGAGGTGGGGGAGGGGAGAGAGAGTAAAGAAAGAACAGAAACTCTAAAGGCACAGCCATTGTAGCAATCCTTAATGACACTATAGTGCCTGGCCCAGGCGGTAGCGGCACACACATGCCTGTAATCGCAGAACTCAGGAAGCAGAGGTAGGCAGGTATCTGTGAGTTTGAGGCCTGTCAGGTCTACAGAGTGTGTTCCAGAACAACCAGGGCTATTACACTGTCTCAAAAAAGAACACACACACAGAAGGTGATATGTGGAGGACATGATGTTTGCTAAATTTCTGAGGGGCAGGTACAGGGCCAGAAAACACACTGAAGGTCACTTGAAAGTGAATCAAATGGTTCTTAATCTTACAACCAATGGCCTGGAGCTTTCTAGTTCATGCTACCACCGTGTGTTACCCATGGTCTAGTAGAGCCATAGGCAGCCTAGGTATATGGGAGATGCTGGGATACCTTAGAATTGGAGGGATGGGGATTGGGAGTGTGGATGAGAACACATCTATCAAACGCCTATCTAAACAGTTCTAGATAAAGAAGGTCGTGTCTCTGACTTCACAGTTTGTCATGGGCTGACACATGACACCCCACAGAGCTCTCATTGACTGCAGATTCCCTTGTGTTTTTCCTGTACCTCTGAGCCAGGGCTGAGAAGCTGAGCCACACATAATCCTTTGTCGAGGTAAAACTGAAGGTTATTAAATGCATTCGTCATCCAGTTGTAGGAAGATAAGCTGGCTAACAGTCTTGCAGAGTAGCTCTTGGTGAAATAACTGATGACCACGGTGGTGGGGATGGGAATCTTGGGATTATTCTGTGCCTCTGATTTTTAGTGCCACCTGAAAGCAGAGTGCTTAGAAACGGACTATATTTAATTTTATAGCTTTTGATCAACCTTTCTTAAACATTTTGTCATTTTCTATTAAGATCTAAGATGCCCTGGGTTATAGAGTAGCCATCAGTATATAACTAGACCTGGGAACATCTAGAAGATGGAACCTCAATCGTACTATTAATGGAAGTCCCAGATCCTGTTTGGTTTCAGACCCTAGGACGAGGGGGCTGAGGTGCATATTTTACATATCAAAGCAGACCTGGCTTCCAAGTTCTCCCAGTATCCCTCAGTCCCTACCTGGCATACCCTGCCCCCAACCCTGAACTTTCCAGCTCTTTCCACCAGAGGCTCCCTCTTCCTCCAACTCTGCCTGCATACACTCTGCCCTTTCTCATTTTTAATTCTCTCTTTCCCTCTCTCTCTGTCTCTCTGTCTCTGTCTCTGTCTCTGTCTCTGTCTCTCTCTCTCTCTCTCTCTCTCTCTCTCTCTCTCTCTCTCTCTCCATGGCTACTACCCTTATCTCAATCCTTGGGACTAATGAACTCACCCGCAGAGCAACTTCCTAATAAACCCACTTTTGCTATATTCTGATCTGGCTGAAATTGGCTCATTTCAGGGGCTTCATCTGAAGGCTTTATCTGTGTATACTCCTTTTAGCTAGCAAGTATCTTACCTATGTTATCAATTTGATTCTCAAACATCCTAGTTTCACACATGAGACTGAGGCATAGAGACTAAGCATTATGGCTGGGGTAAGAGGCAAGTAGGTAGTTTTGATTTTGGTAGTATAACCCTAAAGTGTTCCTAACTGCTATCTAAGGATGCTTTGTTTGTCTCTTGGCCGTGCTAAAAGTGTTAGACCCAGTCATTCCCCTTGAGATGTGTGAAATCTAAGTCACATTGTCTCACCATTTGAGAAGATGAGCCATTTATACGATTCCAAAATAACCATTCACTTTGTGACTCGTGTAGGTGGTATACACTAAGACTGTGAAATACATACCTCAAACATGCAGTGGAACTTGTAAAGACTTCCTCACACAAACCACCTTTTACTTTTATTTTCCCAAGTGAAACTGGTTGCACCCCAAAACAGTTTCTGCTTAGACCTCACCTCGCTTTTAGACTCCAAGATCAATACTAAGTGCCCACAATTAAATTTAATCATTCAAGGGCAGCAATGCTCCATGGAGTGAAATAAGTTCAATCAAGTCTTTCTTATTTCCTTCCTTCCTTCCTTCCTTCCTTCCTTCCTTCCTTCCTTCCTTCCTTCCTTCCTTCCTTCCCTCTTTGACATGTCAAGAAAAACTTGAGCATTAGTGTCCTCAGAAATGTTATCTCAAGACAAAGGCAGGTTGCTTGCAGGTCTAAACCTCTGGGGTAGTAAGCGGAGCCCTATGATGACCTTTCCAGGCTGCTGCTGAGCTCATTACTAAAGTGACTCACAGTCACCCAGTGGAATGTACCAATGACCCTACAGTCAAAGTGCCCTCAGTGGTGTGTGATTCCCATTGAGTAAGGAGAGCCAGTCAGGCATTGAAATCTGACCTCACAGTCTACCTGGGCTGTGCCCAGCCCTTTTACAGAAAGGTAAGAACTCATCTGCGTCATCAAGGCCACAGTATTTCCATCATGGAGTTGATTTGTTAAGAAAAACAGCAACAAAAAAAGAGAAAAAGAGAGAGAAAACATAGGCCATCCCAACTTTTATTGAATATCTTGTGTCATTCACAAAACAATACCTTCTCTTTGTCTTCAGAAAAACAACATGCATTACAAAGAAAACTATTGGCAGTATCTATTGAGCAGCTGAGTAGCCTGGGAGTGAGCTCCAAACCCTGACCGCCTGTTTGCCTTGCTTCAGCTTTTCTTTGTGTTTCTTTTCCTCTGACTGCAGTGGGAACATAGCCCTTGGTCAGACCTGTATCTGTGAGACTGATGAGGGATGATCATCCTGCTGTACTGGTCCTTTCCTAAGCTCGGCCTGCAGAGCCACCCACCACTTTCAGGTTTCTTGGACTCTTAGTTCACAAGCCAATTGTTAAGTATTTTAAATGAGGATTGACTTAAAACTCGTGTGTCTGATCAATAGCCCAACCTGATACTTTTATCTTACCATCTTGCGTGTTCAGTAATGAGAAACAGGGAAAGGGAGGGAATCAGGGAAGATGGAGAAGGGCAGAGGGAGAGGAGAAGGAAAGGAAGGGGAAGGGACGGAGGGAGGGAAGAGCCACAGTTGCTGGTTATAGGAATTCATGATTGTGATCCCAGGAGTTGCTTGGCTAAGGTCTCAGGATTGCCCTAAGTTTGAGGACAGCTGAGGCTTCAGAATAACATATAGGTAAGCAAGCAAGCAAACAAACAAACAAATGAAAAACTTATGGACAACATTTTCTCACTCTCAGAAGTAGCAACCACAGCCTAACATTTTCTTTAAATTATCCATCATACAAATGCAAGCCCCAGTGAGTGCCTTCCTTTACCTCATGGACAAAGGTATCTCAAATGCATTGGAATCAGCACAGGAGCACTGCCTCGAAGCAGTCTAAATGTCTTCGGCCATGAGCCATCCATGAATTGCCTCACACCAGAACTGTCTTTCCTCACCCACTCTTCCTGAACCTTGCTGTCCTCAACAACTGCCATGGGTCTCAGTGCCTGCCTCTCACGATCTTCCCATTGGCCTGTTGTTGAAGACAACAACAAACAACAACAAACAAACAACAACAAAAGAACTCAGCAGCTTCAAAAGGTGTAAAAAGAAAACCGCAGAACTGACATGAACGTTTAATTAAGTGCTCAAATCTAAACAGTCTTCCAACATCAGTAATTTAAAGTGAAGATTCATAAAAAAATTTATGATTTCTTTTGAATAAGAACTTGTGGGCCGATGATTTTTCATTTCGTAAATATTCCCAGAAATTCCAGATGACTGAAGAGGAGCCAGGGCACTGCCCTTAATCATATCTATTCAGTGATAGCCACAGAATTTAAAAGCAGAATTAAACAACCTCTTTGCAGATTGTATTTTTTTCCTTAGAGCAAAAACAATGTATACTTGGGAAAATGAGTCTATAATTAATCTCTGGGGAACAATATGTATGGAGCTCAACAAGGTGCCAGAGCCTGAGTTCCTCCACATTTGTAAATGGCAATTTTTAAAAGCTGGTATTTTATGTCTTTTAAATTGCTGCACTTTGGCAATAATTTGCAGTTACCCTAAGGTGTTCCTTAAGAAAAAGGTTAATGAACCGTCCATCCTCTGAGAAGCCTGAGAGTCAATCAAGGAAGTAGTTTCAATCCCGGAGTAATCCAACTCACTGCAGAAATGTCAGCTAAAAAAGAGGTTTGAATTCTACACAGGCTGGGTGGGAGGGTGCCTTTGTGCGCGCTCTCCGTATGGCATAACATTCTGCCCTGAAAATAGCATTTGGCTTCGTTTCCTCTTTTAGTTTTCCATGAGGGAACTTTTTGCCAAGTATCATGTTTGAGCTCCAGCTCTCCTGCACACATACCAGAGAAAGCAGCTTCTTTCAGAACCCAGAAGACACGCCAGAGCCATTTGTCTGAAGATCTCTGCTCTGCCTTGTTTGTGGTTTTTAGAGTCCACTGACCGCTTGGAATGAATAGTCTGCCTTTCTCCCCAGAAGAGTGCAGACTGATAGACAAGGTCAGGTTAAACAGTATCTACACTGGTTTCCCAGCCTGCTTCCCAAAGCTATCTGAACAAATAAACAAACAAGTAGGTAAACTGCAAACGCCATAGACCCATAGACTTAGAAAGAGAGTGCAAAGTTAGTCATTTTAAGGGAAGAAGCTACTTGGTAAACTAAAACATCTTTTTTTTTTTAAGTTGCTACTGAATAGTAAATTTTCATGCACACACACACACACACACACACACACACAATCTGGTATGACAAATCTTAGAAGTTTCAACTTCTACAATGGAAATAATTATTTTTTAATGATTTCAATATCAAAGACACCCAAGAAAACTAGGACAGGGATACTAACTTTAGCTAGCCAACCATTTTGATCTGAGACTCGCTGAATTTCATTTCTAAATTCAGTATTTCCAGGTGGTGTGCTATTTCTTGAACCACTTTGAAAATTATGAACTACCTTGAGTAAAGTTAAGAATTGCAAACTTAATTACATTGGTGTTGAGATGGTGCATGGTGTGATATGTGTGTATTCATCTTGAGGTCCAAGATTTCCTCAGGTGGTTCACAGGCCTTGGTAACTGCGTCTACATTTCAGTTTAAGGCCTTGACAATGCCCTTTAACACTGTCTTGACCTCAGCTGTCTTAATGATTTGGAAGAAGAAAAATACTAGTGCCAAGCTCGCGAGCCTGTCTGAGATGCTAAATGAGAAATTGAACCTAGCCAGCATCTTTCCCTGGGTGTGGTCAGCACGGGACAAGTGGTGTCCTCCATGTCCTTTGGTTCTCTTTCTCTAGAATGGCAAGGCTCACATTCTGTCCTGGTTTTCTATTCAACTCTCTAGGGAAGAGCTGCAGGTCCCTTATTTGATGAGCGTGTCTACAATGTTCTCTGGAAGTTGATAGAAATACACCCACATACTAATTCATGAAGAAACACTTTCTTATTAGTGGCTCTAAGTAGGATCTGAGAGAATTGACTGGGATACAGGCTACCCACCTGGGAGACAGACTTCTCATCCATAAGTGAATAGGGGACTGATTAGGGTAGACACTCCCACATGCAGTTAGCACCTTCACCATCATCCTTCCCAGCTGTAGGGAAGAACTTCCTGGAAAAGTCATTCCTTAGAGATTGAGCTTTCAAAAAGTCCCTATTACTGTCTTCAATGAATGGCTTCCCCTGAACTAAAGGCTATCTCTACTGAATACGTAGGAAAGAATCTTTCCTTTCTTCAGAGAGACAATGAGTGAGGTCAATCAACTGACTACAGGTCCTTCATACCCTATCCTACTCATTCCTGTGGCTCCAAGTGGATATTTTCTATCTTAAGAATGTAGTAAGATCTCTGTTTTATTTTGGAGTTAGGGAGAGTGCTGACATAACTTTTAGGATTGTCCACCAAGGGTTTGTTTTGTTTTTAAGTAAACCAGACTCTTTGGTAGTTACTCTGCATAAGGGAGTGAGTAGATAATACCTGCTTTCAGGGAATTCCCATCACTGTGGACACCCACTTCTCAGGACAGATATCTGTTAACACTAACTAGTGCCTTAGTGTTAAGAGTAGCTAGGGCAAATGAAGATTAACTTAGTGATTCTGGAGTAGATAAGCACACTGAAAGGAGTGTTGCACAGATCTCTAGGGGAGGACACCCTGGAGTAAATTCCTGAGGAATAATAGAGGTAAAAGTCAGAAGGCTAATCCTGTCAGGGAAGGGCAGACACACCTCTGAAAGGAATTGTGGGGGAGGGGGGACAGCTCTAACAGAGAGGTGGGTGGCTATTTTCCAGGAACATTCATTCAAAACTAATGCCAGGGCTGAGGCTGGATGATGGTGGTCACCTCCACGAAGAGGGATGAATGTGACTCTGTAAGAGTCTACTATAGATATTGCCTGCAGCTTCCCGCCCAGCTGGTGGTGGGGAAGCCGGAGGGTCACCCAGCGTGCCAGGTGCTCAGAACCATCCGGCGGCGGTGGCAGAACCAGGTACCCGAGACAGCCCAAGCTTAAGACCTTCGGGGACTCAGGCCTGGAGTGGGAGTTGGGCACAGGAGTACTACTCAGCAATTAAAAATAATGAATTCATGCAATTTGTAGGTAAATGGTTAGATCTGGAAACTATCATCCTAAGTGAGCTAACCCAATCACAAAAGAATACACACGAAATGCAATCACTGATAAGTGGATATTAATGAGCCCAGAAGCCCTAAATACTCAAGGCACAATTAGCAAGTCAAATGACTCTCAAGAAGAAAAAAAGGAGAGGACCCTGGGCCTGTAAAGATTGGATCCAGTATTGTAGACCCAGAACAGAGAAATCGTGGGGGGGGGGGGGAAAGAGTGGGGAATAGCATGGGGGGGAGAGGAATTATGGGACATATGGTGGGGGGTACCTGGGAAAGGGGAAAGCCTTTGGAATGTAAACAAAGAATAAAGAAAATAAAAAAAAAAAAGTAAAAAAAAACAAAAACAAAAAACAAAAAACAAAAAAAGAGTCTACTATAAGGGGAAACATTTCATTCTCAAAAAAAATTTTTTCCCTCTTCCTGTTATCAGTAGCTCTGAATGTTAGATATTTTTTTCCATGGGGTCAAAGGTACCTAAGTATATGATTGCGAGTAGAAACATAGGGGACAAAATCAGGTACTGGCAGTTTCTCCACATTCATTGTATGTGAAGCTTTAATATAAATGCAAGATGTAAAGTGTTAATGCAAGCAAAATGTTTCAGTGAACACATTTCAACAGATCAACTTTATAACAATTATAAATAAACCTGTTAAATTTTTCTGGACAATGCCAGCATTTGGATTTTTTTTTTTTTAAATAAGTAAATTTCTTATTGACGGCAACTAAGTGGTGTTTGTAGCTTTTTTTATCACACAGTAGATTCCATCCATCCACTATACTTTTCTGAGTTGTCCTACATCCCAGTACATCTTTTTAATGTTGTCTGTCTTCTGTGCTATTCCTGTAAGTTTGCTATTAAAATACATTAAACTATTAAAAAAAAAGAAATATTGTACTTTTTTATCAAAAAATTGAAAGTTTGTAGTTTGAAATTTTATACAAAATTGAATATTTTATAGTTTGTGTCTTTGAAACATAATCCAATTTGGGAAATAAACTTTTGATGAAAAAGGGAGTGCCGGAAAACTATACATGATTGGTTCTGTGGAGATAACCACCAAGAAGTTTGAATATAAACTAGGATGAAAACGTAAGATAATGATTTCAACTCAACTCCATTATTTGTGTGAACTAGCCTCCATTGCCTTCTTTAAGCTTTCAGTCTGCTTTCCTCAGAATCGCATTGGTTCTTCTTTTCAAACATATTTTTAGTTCCAAATATTATTCAACTGAGTGCTTAGTATATGTCATGCTGCGTGCTTAAGTTGCCTGTGTTTCTTAATTCTCATGAAAGTCTATTTTATCTCTGCTTCAGAGCTGAGGCAGCGAAGATGGAGAGAAAGTTAAACAGTTTTTGAGATAACCAACCAGTGAGCAGGAGAGTTTGACTTTAGACCCAGCCAGCCTGACTCCGCGTCGTCTTCTTTCTTACCTGATCCTTTCGAATTTCTGAGCATTATCTCAAAGAGCAGAGGTTTTATGTCAAAGAAACCTCATTTGTAATGTGTGGCAAAGGGTGAGTTAGCCATGCCAATGTGCCATTCCTCTTAGCATGTGCAGGGGGATGACATTTTAAAAAAAAAGGAATTACAGAGCTCTGAAGGAAACTTGGTTTCTAAGCTTTTTTTCATTACTTATTACTTAAAGGGTTACATTATTATTAAAACTTCTTTAAACTGTTTTGACAGGCTATTTTTCAAACCCTGTTTTAATAAAAACCACAAATTTTCTCACAGTGCTCGAAAAGAAGGGCCCCATTAGTGACAGTTTCCTGTAACCTAAACATATATGTGTGTGTGTGTGTGTGTGTATGTATGTATATATGTGTATATATATGTATATATACCATTATATTATATGTTATATATAATATAAATGTATATTATTCTATTATATATTCTTCTTAATATATGTTATATTTGGGAATTGGTATTTGGAATTAGGAATCACTTGATTAAACAGAGGAGATCACTGGGGCCTCAGAATGGGTTGAAGTTACAATTTGATTAGAATGAACATATTTAAACAAGAGTAGAAAAGGATAACATCTTAAAATACCAAGTATTGGTCAAGACAAAGCTGCTTCATCCTCAAAGTCAATCAAATAATTGGTAGGGAATTAGTGAAAGCTGACTGGATCAATATGCAAAATAAAAGACTGGACCTGCGCTCTGCAGGAGATAGCTATCCAGAGAGAATTTAAGTGGAGATCTCAAGTCTCCTGCTAAGGTCCAGCCTTGGCTTGGAGAGGGGTTCTGAAGGAGGGGCGTCTAAGAGCAGCAAAAAGAACAACTTGAAGTCAGATTGTGGATCCAATCCACCCACCCGTGTTCTGCTTGACACAGCCTTTCCAGTCTGCTTCTCTCTTATGTTCTTCTTCTCTGCAGATTTCTCTGTCTATATTCTGCTGGCTTGCTATTCTAAGAGACCTCTCTGTCCATGCCCTGCCTGCTAGTGTGCGTGTTAATTCCCCCAAGCAGTTCTCTTATCCTAAAAACTCTCTAGATAATGTATCTCATGCAGAACCCAGGCCCAGCCTTTTCTTTTACATATCAAGCCAGTGATTTACTCCTGGTTTTCCTTCTGTTTATCTTGTGAATCAGCATCCCTTGAGCCCAGCCCTTTGATTCTTTGGAGAGAGCAAGCATACATTTTCCCTAACATTGCAAAAGAAACCAGAGATCTGTCTGCCTTTGTTTTAAGCACAGACAAATAAACGAGTTGGGTGGGACCCTGAAATTACCAGTTCCACCACACCTGGGCCTAATCTTGCTGTATCTTGAGGCTAACCTTGAAATCAGGAATCTGCCTGTCTTTGTATCTGTCTGTCTTTATATCTTTCTGACAAGCTGGCTCACAACTTAGCTACCTCTGTTCCTTTATACTCCTAAAGCCCCTCATAAGTCATATAACATCCTTAGATTTGTGCATAGTTGAGAAATTATGTATTTTCTAACATGGTTTTAGGGATCTTTTCCATAGCCTTAAGGGCTGTCCTGAAGGTCACAGCCTTTACCATTTTGCTGAGACATTAGCCACACCTTCGCCTCCTGTACTCATGCTGTCAAAGATTATCGGAGTTATTAATTGGGAGGATATTCCTCAAAGGAATGTAAAATATGTAGATTCTTATACAAATAAGCCTTATGCCCACAGTAGCCATGGACAAACCAGGTCCCTGTTCCAGGGACACACCAGGCTTGGTAGTCTACCACTAGAACTTAGGGCTTATTATTCCATTCAGAATATTTATTTATCAAGTTCATAGAAACAGAAAGTAGGGGTGACAGTTACCAGGGCCTAGGAGGAGAGTTACTAGAAAGTATCGTTTAATGAGCACAATAGCAAAGTGATTTCTGGAGCTAGACAGTGAAGTTGGCTACGAAATGTACACAGAAAAAGTTAAACTGCAAATAATAATAATAATAATAATAATAATAACAACAACAACAACAACAGGAAGCTTGAAAGATGGCCCAGCAAGTTAAAAGCACTTGCTATTCTTCCCGAGGATTCATCTTCGGTTCCTAGTACCCATATCAGACAGCTGACAACCATTGGTAATTCTAGCTTCGAGGGGATCTAACACCTCTTCTAGCTTCGAGGGGATCCGACACCTCTGCCCTCTGCAGCCACCAGCGCTCTCAGGCACAAACCCACATGCAAAGGCATACACCACACATACTTAAAGATAACGAAAGTAAAAGCTTGTAAAAGCTTGCCGTTGCAAGATACTTGGGATCAAGCTATAGTTGTATGATAGAGAAAAGTGTCACGTATATGAGCTTCCATAGACAATAGTGATGACTTCCTTTTAAAGTGAGTCTTATGGGCTAGAGAGATGGCTCAGCAGTTAAGAGCACTGACTGCTCTTCCAGGGGTCTGGAGTTCAATTCCCGGCAGCCACATGGTGGCTCACAACCATCTGTAATGGGGTCTGATGTCCTCTTTTGGCATGTCTGATGAGAGCAATGGTGTACTCATATGCATAACATAAATAAATAAACCCTTTAAAGTGAAACTTATGTATCTCTAGCTTTTTACAGTGCAAAACAGATTGTGCTCTCTAATTTTGCCCTAAAAAAATTAATCAAAGTAATAATCATTGTCCCTAATGGAAAACAAAACAACAACAAAATCAGAAACAACAACAAAAAAACCCAAAACCCAGTACAGTTTGTATTTGAGACAGCTAGGCGATATCTGTAATTCCTGTAATCAAAATGCATACATATGTGCATGGAAAAATGGCCAATGACATAGCCAAATAAAGGGCTGAGCTGCCCCTAGTGCTGCAAATGAACTTTGGAAGATATACATACATACATACATACATACATACATACACACAAACACACACACACACACACACACACACACACACACACACACAGAGATCTATCCTCTAAAACTAGAGCACCCAAGAATGTGGATAGAATGGGCATTTATCTATAACCTTCCCCCCTTTCTCAGCATGGCAAGTTTGCATCACTTCCCATGTCAGAGAGTATGGTTTCAAGAATCCTAGGCCAAAGTAGCTATTCAAACAGGAGGAATAAGTGGTTGTCCTCAGTTACATCACTGGTACCTTCAGATCCATCTCCTCCTACACCAGACACATGTATAAGCACGTGTAGATCCTTCTCTGGAAAAATAGGACAATGCCAAAAAGAGTAGTCTGACAAATAATGACACAGGAGGAGGCTGTGGGTATAGGCACATACACACACACACCACACACACACACACACACACACACACACACACACACTGAAGAAAAGCTTTAAGGAAAGGTATGCAACTGAATTTAAACTTTTAAACAAATTATTGACTGCTTTTGTGCATGAAGCTATTACTCTTGTGTCTCCCTTTCAGGGATGTGATGAGGCATTAAGACTATATGCTAAGACTACATAACACCTAAACATGTGAAATATAATTCACTGAGCATAGAGGAGAGGTCTGACATGCAATACCGATAACTTCATAACATGACAGTTTATGAAAGAAGCAGGAAATCTAAAAGTAGCTTTCGAAATATAGTGCTCGTACTTCCTAAGATCTTGATAATTTGGGAATCTCTTGTCAACAGGAAAGCATTGCATCCAGTTGTATGTATAGTGAATGTAATAAGAAAAAAGAGACACTAGGAAGCAACTCAAAATCCCCCTCTACAAATGAGAATGACGTGGCACTTCTCAATAACAAGGAAATGTTGCAAGAGTTCAAAGTGGCTTGTTCATTAAGGTTCAGACACAGGGTAGAATACCAGGAAACTCTAAAAACGGATGTCCATGTCATTTTTCCTAAAGGGTTGACTTGGCATGTCTGTAGTTCAGTTCAGAAGGCAGGCCTGAATATTTAGTCCATAATATGGTTCTAAGAACATCTGTGCTTGACCGTTTGGAAAGTGGACAGTATCTATTATAGTCTGAAAGTAGAAGTTTACTGAGAAGGCAGACGACTGGATGATAAGCAGGATACTGTAAAGTAAGATTATCTGAGAAAAACTACATATGTGTTAAAAATCACTCCTAATACCTTACTCAACTAGTGTCAGTTAATGTCTCATATTTAATTCATGCTGTGGATAAACGTCAGCTCCACCCGTTACACTCATCCCCGAGTGGTAAGAGGGTAAAACCATGTCTCCAGAGACAGCCAATCTACTAGAATGCAGGCAGCTTCCCTTGAGGGCTGTTGCGGTGCATTGTGGGTCCTAATAGTTGTAAGAGAGAGGTGTTAGGTAACTTAACACCAATACCCTGCTATTAATATTCAATTGTACTTCAGGGAAAACATAACCAGCATATCAAACCCTTTTCAGAATAGATATAAAAGTACTGTCTAACTTTAGCTGAGTTCTAAAGGTGAGAGTGAGTAAGGATACAAATATCAAGAAATGAATATAGATCGATTGCTACTATGGAGGAACAAGGTAGTGTTCTAACGAATGAAATTGTGGTGGCCGCATTCAACCATATATAGACAGATAGGGCGCCCTATTAAATTTTCCCGCCCACAGCAATCCATCAAAGGGCAGTGACAAGCAATTTGAAATCAGACTATGAACACTATGCAACCAAGTAGATCAAGGAAACTGAGGCAGGGGCAACTTCTCACCCACTTTGCTTCTTCCTCACTCTATAGACAAAGACATGTGCCTCAGAAGGCCCAGTTTTCCGTGGCCAGGCGCCCTTGCCAACCTGGACTTCATACATTTGTGTAAAGAGGGGATTGGTGTATCCTTTTGACTTGAAGAAGACCCTCAGATGTCTAAATTGTATTTTAGAAATTTTCATGAGCAAAAACATATATATATATATATACACACACACACACACATATATGCCTTAGGATAGGGATAGCATTTAACATAAAGGGGTCGCTCCATTTTAAGTCAGTTACTGCCTTTTAGTGTTAGAGGTAGAACCGAAATTTACAAACATAGATCTCAGCAGCCTGAAGGTAGACGGACCACTCCTCCCCTATACTGGCAACCTCCATGTGGTATTTCACCCAGCTGGTTAGTGGCACCATGTTCTCAGATTCCTAGCTTAATGCTCATTTCTGGGTGGGTAGGGAGGCCGTGCATTAGTTCCTCTGAGACTGGAACTCAGTGTTAGTAGAGGCCCCAGCAGCTGGGTGGTAGGGCCCTCTGAGAAAGGTTTTTGGACTGTAGGGTAATTGTAGGTCAGTAAGTCACACATGCTCCTGCTGTGTGTGTGACAAAGAAGGGTGTGTCGGTAAAGTAAATTATCTCACTGAGGCAGAATCCTCTCTGGGGATAGAGGAACACCAGGATGATTACTCCTGGAGAGCTTAACACACAGCACGCAGACACAGCACTCTCCGGTCGGCGTTATCTTTGGCGCTATCTTTCTACGTGACAACCAGAAGATGCTTGGTAAACCTTGAAACCAGGAAAATGGTTCTATAAACAGCAGTTTAATTTTATGTAGGTTGGAGTTTCCCCCTTCTTTGATTCACTTTTAAATTTGCAAAATAAAACACACACACACACACACACACACACACACACACACACACAGGCCCACACATGCACGCTCACATGAACAGTGTCTTCCCTGCCTTTGGAATTTCTAGAAATATGTGTTTAGGGAGCCTGCACAAAATATCCTAAAGTGTAAGCAATATTCTAAAGATGGGTCAGGTCTAAGAAGGCCTTAATGTCCCTGGGCAGTACAGGAAAAGCAAAAGGCTTATGGAGAGAAGTATGTGGAAAGAAATGTATTGACATTTACTTTATGAAGCCTGGGAATCCCCAGAGAGGACAAAATCACCAGTGGACACTGAGGTGCGAACAGCCTGTTATTGTAATAAGCGGCCCCAGTCTCCGCCGACTTCATTCTTTTTACATCAATTTTCCACGCGGTTTGGGTGGGTCACAGCCACACTCCAGCATCCTGTCTCCAAATGCTAAGTAAATACCAAGTTCTCGTCAGACTGGGGAAGCAGCGCTTGGTAATGTCGTTGAAGATTCGGAAGGCTTGGTTTCGCTTGATAGTTCACCTTCAGCATAATTGAAGTCGGCACACCCAGAGGAACATATATCCTTTGTGTAAATGTTCCCAGGGATAGACAAGGCATGGAAATGTTACTTCTGTCCAGACCGACTGGAACCAGCTTACAGAAAAGCTACCATAATAGTAGAGTATTTTTTCTTAAATATTTAAATTTTTTAATTAAAATACAATTTCATCACCCCTTTCCCTTTCCTTTCTCCAACCCTTATGTCCCCCCCCCTTTTTTTTCTATATTCTTGTTTACATTCCAAATGATTTTCCCTTTCCTGGTTCCCCGATCCCCATAAGTCCCCTAAGCCCTCTTCCCTCAGCCAGTTCCCCAATCAACCCCCTCTCACTTCTCTGTCCTCGCAATCACCTACAGTGCTGCTTCAAGCCTTTCCAGGACCAGGGCCCTCTCCTTCCTTCCTTCCTTCCTTCGGAATGATTTGATATGTGGATTGTATCTTGGGTATTCAGAACTTCTGGGCTAATATCCACTTATCAGTGACTGCATTCCATGTGTGTTTTTGGTGATTGGGTTATCTCACTTACGATGATATTTTCCAGATCCAACCATTTGCCTAATAATTTCATGAATTCATTGTTTTTAACTGCTGAGTAGTATTCCATTGTGTAAATATACCACATTTTCTGTATCCATTCCTCCATTGAGGGACATCTGGGTTCTTTCCAGCTTCTGGCAATTATAAATAAGGCTGCTATGAACATAGTGGAGCATGTGTCCTTATTGCATGCCAGGGAATACTCTGGGTATATGCCCAGGAGTGGTATAGTGGGGTCCTCTGGAAATGTCCTGCCCAGTTTTCTGAGGAACCTCCAGACTGATTTCCAGAGTGGTTGTACTAGTTTGCAGTCCTACCAGCAGTGGAGGAGTGTTCCTCTTTCTCCACATCCTTGCCAACACCTGCTGTCTCCTGAGTTTTTAATCTTAGCCACTCTGACTGGTGTGAGGTGGAATCTCAGGGTTGTTTAGATTTGCATATTCTTATGTTCCCTCTTATTCCCTCTCAAATTCTTTTTCTTAAATTATTTTTTTACATATTTATAAACACAAACATATATAAATGCTACCTACTGCATCTGTTTAGTGTTGCATACACACACACACACACACACACACACACACACACACATAATTTCAGGGATAATCACTTGGTATTGTACCACTAATTATTTCAGATGCTACCTGTAGGACAAGTACAGGTCCTGAAAGTAGCAAAGATTAGGCCTAACTCAAAGCCTCTTTCTGAAGGGCTGTTAAGAACCAGGTGACCTAGGTCTCTATACACAAATCAATGACATTTACCTGTCTTTTTTTTTTTTTTTTTTTTTTTTTTTTTTAGTTAGGGTCCTAAAACAGCAAGAAGGCAGCTATAGTACATGGAGTCTTGCCCAACAAGTTATATTAGATTTTTTTTTGCTCAAATACACCAGCAGCACCTCATGCAAAAAGGTCTGCTACCATGATGCTTTGTTGAATTTCCAAGGGACAGTTCACATTTCCCGCACCAACCTAAAGCAGGACTGGTTTTTTGTTTGTTTTTTTGTTTTTTTGTTTGTTTTTTGTTTTTTTTTTTGTGTTTGTTTAAATATAATGGAAATGAATTTCTGTTGAGTCCTCAAGTCCCCTCAGCTTCCCTTTCCACACTGCCTCATAGTACCAGGAGAAAAGTGACTTTAAGGTAGTTTCTTTGATGTTTGATAAAGAAGATAAAGAAGAAAAGTTCAATGGCTAGGGGTGTGTGCCTTATAAAGGTGCTCGCCGAGGGAGTCCTTTTCTGAATAACAGAGACAGCTGCTTTTCCAGAGGAGGGCATGGCCTTGAAATTCTCCGGAGCTCTGCTGTCTGCGTGGCTGCTTTGCTGTCCTGCGTTCTGGATTCAGAGTTCCGCCCCTTTGCTTTGTAAGTCAGCGATTGACCAGGCCGGGTTGGGCGCTTTTTTTTTTCTCCCTTTCTCACTTCCCTGCGATGTTTTGAACTGGCTTCTCACAGACGTCATTCAGCCCTTGAGGAATAGTTTCTGCCTGGTGAGACTGGATGGTAATTCTCATTCACAAAGACTCGCAGCCGCGTTCTCAGGGGACACAGCGGAAATTGGCTTGGCAGGTACCTCGGGCCACCCAGCCCACTGGAGCCCTGCGACTCCTGCGACTCCTTTGCTCTGCAGAGAGCTTTGTCCCTGCCGTTGGTCGCCCTGAAATGAAACTTCCTTGACAGCTCGCCCTCTGCGTGTCACCAGGCTGCCAGGCACTTTCCTTTGGCTCTACCTGAGTGAGTGCCTAGGGGGGGAAAAGCCTCTAAGTCCGTTGTTATGGAATTGCAAAAAAGAGATTAAGTGACCCGTTCTCGGGGCTGGCTTCCCTTGTGACCCAGATGAAGAAGAGATTCAAAATCCAGTTCCTCTGTGGGCAAGGCAGGCAGAGAAGGAACTCCCTTCGGAAGAGCCCAGGGCTTGGGCATGAAAGAGGAAAGCCCGCCTGCTGCTGGCGACACTGAGAGCTGAGGCAGGAGACAGCCTTCCTGGCCAGTGGAGAAACCTCCAAAACCTCCTTTGTGGAAAGCCTGCCGATGAGTATTGATCAGAAGACTTGAACATCTTCCTTTCCCTTTTTCGTTTTCTTTCGCCCCTCTTCAAAATGAGCATTATAATGAAGCCGAGATCCAGGTCCACCAGTTCCCTGAGGACAACCGAGGCAGTTTGGTAAAGTGCTTCTTTCTCCTTCTTCCCCTTTAAGACTGACAGAGAACTTAAAAGTACTTAGTAATTGCTGATGAGGTGTGATGTTAAAGCTTTGTGGAAAAACAGAGTACTGGCTGCTCCCTTATTCCTTATTTTTCTCCTTAGCCTGTCTGTTCAATCGTGTGTGTGTGTGTGTGTGTGTGTGTGTGTGTGTGTTTAACTCCTTGTGGGCCATAGCAATTTATCTGTCACTTTTAAGAGAAAAAAGAAAGTCGTGCTTTTTTATTTTTATTTATTTTTAATTTTTTTTTTTTTTTTTTTTTTTTTTTTTTATGAAAGCTTGCCAGCAGTTCCCACTGTCTGGTTTGATGGCCTGTTTTCTCATCCTTTTTGAGTACTGTAAACGTTGCCTTGACTGCTGCCAAGGGTTAGGAGTTAATGATGCTAGAGATCTTTTATGACCTATAGAAAAAGCACCTGGAATATAAAACCACATGGCTAACAATGAACATATTAAGTTCTTTATCAGTCACTCCCCTCTTTGTTACTAATATGTTGTGGGTAATATAAAAGTTTTACTTTAGTGAAATGTAAGTCCACTTCAACTGAATCTAATACACATTCAATTTTTCCCTAACCATAGCTTGATATGCTCATACACATATGGCCCTTAGAGAAAACTTCCCAATAAAATTAGTTTTGGGTCTAGAATAGCTATTTATAAAATTCTCTATGGCTGGTTCAGAGGGAAATCTTATGGATTGTTTACAGTAACAGTTGTAAGTGAACAAATCAGCTCACTCCTTGGATGTGGAAAAGAATCATGCTGGGATAAGGGAAATAAAAAGCAAAGAGGAGGGTAGAATCCAGCAGGCAGTGAAACCCAGGATGTATTATGTAAGCAAACAAACTCACATTGAAATGCATGAGTTATCTGTATAGGATGCCCAGCTCTTGCTTTGTGAGTGGCTAATTGTTCCCTGCTGTTCATACTAGTACTTCACAGTGGACTGGAATCAAAAATGGACCCCTCAGTTGTATTTCTATGAACTTTAAGAAATTCCAGAAAAATTAATTTACTTCTTATAATATTTATCATTCCTTCTTAAAGAATACATTAAATAACTTTATGAGTTGATTGTGAAAGAAAACTTTATATCTGGAGATATATTTGCAAGGTCTTTTTTTTTTTTTTTTTTTTTTTTGCCAATCCCCCCCCCCACACACACACACACATACACACCAAAAAAAATTTCCTGGGGAGCACATAAAATCTTTTTATAAATTTATGTAGCTAATGCAAACCTCGGACACAGCAGTCAAAATATAAATGGGTTTCATGCATTTATGATTTATATCACGAATAGGTGGGGGGGGAGAAAAAGATCTCAAATAAATAACATCCAGATTTATTTTTAGCTCCAGGGCTCAAGTGGCAATAATTTATTTATTTCAGCTGGCAGTAGTTAGTAACACAGACAACCCTTGTGCTTAAGTCATTGTCGCAGACTATTCCATGACGTTACGTTGTATGAGATAGTCAACAGGTAAAGCCACAATTCAAAAGACACATTAAAACACTGCTTTGCTGCTGAGTCCCCCAACCTTAAAAAAATCCACATGGTGTTGCTGTTAAAGTGATCTTTGTATAATAACTGGATGTCACTCTAACGTTGCTGATGCCTAGATATGACTGTGCACTACAGAAGCACCTCTGGTTAGGCTTACATGTAACTGAGGACTATTGATTAACTCCTTGAGTTATCAATATATCATATGTCATCATATATCACTGTATACTTCAAATAATTAGAACTGTGAGCGTCATAGACTATAAACATAGTTCTACCTTTTATACTTATTTTTAAACATCCTACATATACACACACATGCACACACACACACACACACACACACACACACACACGTACACATATTCATGTATACATATCCATTACCTAAAATTTGACCTCTCTCTACCTCTCCACCAGCCTGGGGAGCTCAGCTTGATAATGTTACCATTCTAGCTCCTTAGTCGTCCTGTCCTTTTACAGTTGAGTTTACATGAAAAAACCCTGTTAATTTACCTTTTATCTTTCTTCCTTCCAAGTCTTTATGTTTGTTTGTTTATCGAGAAGGGTCATCTTTTGACTTCGCCGTCTTGCTTGGGTTAGCGAAATCTATTTTCTGTGTCATTGGCCCACTCTCTCCAAATCTGCCGACTTTCTCCAGGAATGTCCCAAACCCAAGCACTGTCTTTAGAGGGTTTTTATGTGTCTTAAGCAGGTATCCAGTGCCTTCGATGGCTTCCTGGTGCTCTCCATATGCATTGTAACATGACATCTACACTTACTTGCTAACTATAGCCTTAATCGGACCCATGGCACAGTCATAAGTGGATGCATAGCAAATTCACAATGCTTCACACTCTCCTTATGCCACTGATGCAATCTTAATTTTAATTAAGATGTCATAAATTAAAAAATAAAATTATTCCATCTCACATGTCATTGGTTTAAGTTTAAGGATAAGGATTGCGTATTTATTCCGTGGCCGTTCGTCAAGTACTGACTACATATCACATTCCAGCAAAAAAGTGACTTTGGCACAGATTCCTATACATTCTTTTAACACTTCCACGACATGAGTTGAGAAAACTTCAATATATACTTTGTTATTCTCATAAATTTAGCAAAAATAGTAAGTTCACTGCCGAGGCTTTGTCTGCATTTCTATTTCTGTTGCTTCAATATCCATATTTAGCCTTCAAATTCTATGTAATAAAACACAACATTTCCCGTTTTTAAGATTAATTTATTTTATGTGCATTGACGTTTTGCCTGTATTTATGTCTGTATGAGGGTGCCGTATCCCCGGGAACTGACTAGAGGGACAGACAGTTGTGAGCTACTATGTGGGTAGTGGGAATTGAACCTGGGTCCTCTGGAAGAGCAGACAGTGCTCTTAACTGCTGAGCCATTTCTTCAACCCGCCCCCCACCCCCAAACAGGACATTTCACTTCCATCAATATGATTTTATTAGTTTAATTACGACGTGTGATTTAATTTAAGGGAAAGAACCAAACTATTAGTTGGCCTTCAAAACATAAGGAACCACTTGTAAGTAAAGCTGACTTTGTTCTTCTCCGGCTGTCAGACTCTCAGTGTCCAGGGGTCGCTTGCTATGCTTGAGATCATTGTGTGGTCTGGTGACAGAGCTGCAGCTCTTTAACATGACTATAGCTTTCAGGAAACAAACATTAACCTATTGTTGACCATATAAACTCTACTTATGGGCAGAAAGGGCCTGGAAGCTCAGTTCCAACACTTTGATGCTGGGTATTTTATAGAGTAAAAAAAAAACCAAAACAACAGGAATGGAAATTGGGAGGTTACAGGCTTTTTACATTATTTCTGTATTGCATAATCTGTTCTTCATGAAGAAAGTAGCACTCATGAAACTTTCATTAAAAATCTGATTGTGGCTGGGCAATGGTGGCACACGCCTTTAATCCCTTCACTTGGGAGGCAGAGGCAGGCAGATTTCTGAGTTCAAGGCCAGCCTGGTCTACAGAGTGAGAGTTCCAGGACAGCCAGGGCTACGCAGAGAAATCCTATCTCAAAAAACCAAAATAAAAAAAAAAATCTGATTGTGCATTTAAACACTCTAAGCTTTATTTTACACACACACACACACACACACACACACACACACACACCCCCTTACATCCTTATATATAATTATATATGAACAGTTTCCCTAGGGTCCAAAATTTGTAAGCATCCCAATAAAAAGCTGAAAACATTTTCTGAATTACGTCTCAGCTCAGACCAATAAGTGGTTACACTTTGTTTTATTTTTTTAATTAGCTCTCTTCTCCTAAGGTCATAAAATTTCTGGCTGGTTGGGCATTGTTATTTTGGCTTTAAGACCACAGTAAAAAAGAAAAAAAGCATTTGCTTAGACTAGCATGACTAATTTATGAGTATTATTTTTTTTTAAAAAAATGCTATATCATCACTGATTAATATGTCAGAGAAATAATTACTTATAATCCCCCCAGCTCATCCTTATCTGTCCTTGTTTCAATTTAACTTACATATTGTACATAGTTGCTAACACCGCTACTGTCCTCTGCTTAGTAATTTAACAGATACTTGTTGTGTTCCTCTAATGACACTAAAAACACTATGTCTAGCTCTCATCATATGGAGGGCCTTTTGTGAATGAGAACATGGGAGAATTTAACATATATATAACACACTGTAAACCACGGAAAGGAGGGAGTTGGTATATCTACATTCTCCAGATGAGAAAATGACGCGCGGGCAAGGCCCTGGAACTAGCAGCTGCCAGAGAAGGTTGGGAACAGAACCCCAGTGTGTCCATTTGAAAGATAATGTTCCTTCTCACTTCAGCAGGTCGCCTCCCTCTACTGTCTGTTTAATTAGCATTTTTTTGTGACTACAGAATTGGCCATCTGGTGAGTACAGCTAAATGTACCACGAGCTGCAGAAGTTATCTCCTCAGAAGCATGAGAGCTGATGGAGTTCGGGGCTGGGCGTTGAACACTGTCTATCTGAATGATCTGTGTACTTACATCATTAAGCCCATTAGATTCTGCGCTGCTAAGAGTCAGGTCGCCTGTGTCTTACCAAGGAGAATACGTAGCCACAGATCATCCTCCTAATTGTATTAGAAAGTTTAATTCTGTTCTACCAAGCTCTTCTAAGGTAGACAAAAAAAAAAAAAAAAAAAAAAAAGGAAAAGTCTAAGACTTTGCATAAAGTTTCACACTGTTATATGTTGGCTTTGAGAGGGATATATGTTCTCTGTCTGTGTCTTTTATCTTGGAAACTTTGTGAATGGAATAATATATGGATTTGCATGCTTACTGCATTTCCAACATACAAATGGTTTTGCTTGACTGGCGACTGACCTGTCAAAGTGCTTTATAGTTTGGGCCATGGGGATGCATGAGTTTAATCTAATTATTTATGTTAAAATATTACCTGTATTGCAGCAGACATGTACATGTCGGACTTTTAGAAGTGACTGGGACACCTTGAGTGTTATTGAAAACATAACAAGGGGAGCATATAACATGTAATGCATTTGCCTTTTAATGTCATAAATTTAGAGAGTCTCTAAAAATAAGCCACTCTGTTTCTAACATGTACTGTTGGGCTAAGACCAATGGAAAACACAGATATTTACATTACAGTTCATAATGGCAGCAAAATTACAGTTATGAAGTAGCAACAAAATAATTTTGTGGTTGGGAGTCACCACAATATGAGGAACTATATTAGAGGGTCACAGCATTAGGAAGGCTGAGAACCACTGGCTTAGAGTCATAGACACAGTTCAAAAGAAACCACAGAATAGTTCAGGGTTACCATATTTTAATATCTATGTTATTTCATGCTTCTATTTTGAATTTTATGCTAGACTTGTCAGGAAAGAGCCTCATTAAAACTGTGTATGACAGACAGATCAGAAATTGATCCTGGTGACTGGTAAGGAAGTGCTGAATTAGAACTAAATGCTTCCAAAGAAAGTGTGTCTTTAGTCTGGCTATTGCATCTGAGCTTGCCCTACACTCTTTCTAGCTTCTACTAAGGAACCAAGTTCCCAGTAAATAGTACCATGCGCAGTACTTTCCCTAGGAACACGCATTAATGAGGCAGATCTTTGATTGTGTGTAGTAGCACCTAGACATAACTCAATCTCTTTTCTTCTCCATCACACTGTGGGAGTGATGGTTTGGACCGTTTGACTAAAAATTGCCTTTATCAGAGGTAAAGAAGTAGCCCATGCAGTCCCTCCAGCAGGCACCCCAATCATCGCATGGGATTTATTGCAGAAGAGAGTGTAGTCATAAAATTAGGGTGGATACTCACAGGTCCACATCATCGGTGCTTGTAAGATTAAGACTAAAGGAGAGGATGAAGCCAAAGGAGAAGGATTTAATGAGGTCTTTCTAGAGCTTTCACTTATCTCCTGTCATGATGCCTGAGAGACTCACAGAGATCTTCTGGAAAATGGTAGTGTTGAACATACAGAGGCCATAGAATGGACATAAAATAAGAACAGTGTGGCCCAACTATACTCAAATAAGCTAGAAAGGAAGCAGAGTCTACCAAAAAGCCAACCTAAGAGCTGTGCATGCCTGTGATACCAGCATTCAGGAGGTGGAGGCAGGAGGATAGGAAATGTTGAAGTCAGTCAGACTGGACTACATAGGAAGACCCTGTTGAAGAAAGAGGGAGAGGGAGAGAAAAAGGAAGAGGAGGAAAGGAAGGAGGGAAAAGAGAAGAGGGAAGAAAAGGTCATGCTACATGTTTAATTATACATACGGGTTGAAGATGATTCTTCAGCTAAAGTTCTATCTCTCAGCTTGGGAGGTTGCTTAGCAGCTAAGTACGATGAGAAGAGAGAGAATTGTTCTTTGGCCTCCAGACGCAAGCTATGGCATTCACAAGCGCACACACACACACACACACACACACACACACACCCTAAATAAACAAACGTAAAAGAAAAAAAAAAGCCTATGTCTTCAGGGATAAGGGATTATGGGAAAGACTGAGGCATCACGTGGTCACAAAAGTTAGGGATCTAGGATGACGTACAACAATGTTAATGGAGAGATAAGCAGCAGAGGCCGTGCCTGAGATATGCCTCTGCCGTCCAAGTAAGTGCCTCTCTGTGCATTCTGGTTTGATATGAACTAGGAAGTGCTCCAAAAGAATAAAGATTAGGGAGGACTGCAGGACTTGTGGGTGCAATTTCTTAGCACAGCGGGGGGAACACAAATTCTAAGTAGTTGATAGCTGACCCCCAGTTTCCTAAATGATTGGTCTCCTGGGAGCATCCAGGCTACTGGGTGAAGCTGTGAATGTGAGAAGGGACCTGAAGGTTAAGCTGTTCTTTAGAATAAAAAACTACCAAAACAAGGGGAAGATGTCAGTGGAAGAGCTGGAAAAGGATGGCCCAAGTTTAGGGAGCATTAAAGAGAGGTCCCCTCCGGATTGGGAATGCCTTCTACACTCCTAGCAGGCTATTCTGTTTAATCGCACTACTGACATGTACACACACACACACACACACACAGAGTAAAAGTCCTCCTGTTTCCCTATTCCACTTAAGAGAGTACAAGACAGAAGACAAGTGGAACATACACACACACATACACACACACACACACACACACACAGGGACATACATATACACATTACACACAGACACAAACAGACAGACAGACACAGAGAGAGACACACACACACAAAGGTGGCATGCACACACACATTAGTTTTTTTGGTTGTTAAGTTGGTTTGTTGACTTTTCTCTTTTTAGATAAGATCTCACTGTGTAATTTAGGCTGTCCTTGAATTGTTATATAGCCCAGTCTGGCCTCAAATTCACATCCTTTTTCCTCATTCTTCTGAGTGCAGGGATGAGAGAGAGGGCTGACCCACTCACATATCCTAGTCCTGATGTTTTTAACCCACAAGACTAGAAAGCTTTGTTTATGCCTAATTCCAGCCTCCTAGTTTAAATATTAACCTACCACCCCTGGTTATCAGTAGGAATGAAAACAGATAAGTAGCGTCTCTTTCCTGGCACTTGAAAGTTGGTGTGCATAGTCTCTTTTCATTCTGTATTTTAAAATATTCCTTCCAAACTGTAAATGACACCAATGTGACTCATTAAATGTCTCATTAGATGTAATTTCTGTACACGATTGTTTTCAGACCTCCTAGATAAGACTGCCCCCATTGTACCTAATTTTTCCTCCAGTTTAAAATATATCCCAGATGAGTCATTCAGTTCTGTGTAATTAATTTATGTGAAACATTCATGTATATGTAGAATCCAGAAGATTATAATTTCGAAGTATCCATGATGTCACCACACTGCAATGTGGCATAGCCCTTGTGTCAAGGAATTAACATAATACCATTTTACTTAGAATAAGTCACTGTAAAATAGGTCATCTTGCAGCCAGTGGTATTCTAACATGTCATAAGCCTCTACTGTCTGCATCCTTTTTTTTTTTTTTCCTGCTGCTGCAACTTTGTCTCAAAATGTCAGGGACCCGATCTACAGCTGCACCACCAGCCAGCTGGGCATAGTGGTTCCTAAATCCACTAGAGCAGTTCCGTGGGACCAAATAAGGATGATAGCCTTAGTATACCGAGTCTCTGCTCTGTCAGCTCAGCCTGCTTGTCAGGCGTCGGACTTGGTCTCATCACGACAACCATATTGGGTAAAATTGAAGCTTCAGAGCTAGTAAAATCATGCGGCTACAGGAAAACCCTGGTCTGTCTACAGCTAAACTTTCCCTGTGGCTTCTGCTGTTGGACTTGATGGTCTGTTTCCCCTCACTAGGTATACTTCACGTATACCTGGGTTTCCTTGGAGGTATTATTTTTAAAAAAGCTGCCTGCAAGCTGTGACGTGGTCTTCTTTTGCAGCCTTCCACAGTTCAAGCATTTCCTGCCTCTGAAATACATGTTCCCCTCTTCTGCTTATTCGGCGGCCTTTTCTCCCAAGTTTTACATCCAGTCCTTCAACCGTGGACCCTAGAGATGTGTAAGAAATGGAGAGTGGACTTTGACATAGCTCCATCCCTTAGAGAGCTAGCTAGTTCCTCCTCAGTCACTCAGCTCAGTGACCCTCCTGCTCTGGTCAGACTATAAATTGCACTGTTTTCTTCCTTTCTGGCATCGGACCAGTTTGGGGAACCATAAACTCTTTTAAATAAATGGGACCACAGAAAAGAACCTATAATCTTTTTTCTCCACACCCCTCGTCCCAGCTAGCCGCTGGCAACGTTTTGTTAGTCTTGAACATTTCTGGTCAAGTAAGATCAAGAATAGCTGTTAGAACCAATAGCGAGGCTTACAAGGTAAATGAATTTGTTGGAGAAAAATATTTAAACTCGGGGTTGGGGATTTAGCTCAGTGGTAGAGGGCTAGCAAGCGCAAGGCCCTGGGTTCAGTCCTCAGCTCTGTTGAAAGAAAGAAAAAAAGACAAAATATTTAAACTCTAAAATGTGCTTTTGAAGTGAAACAGATCTGAAAACTAATCTACTTTAGGCAAATAAATGTATGAAGCTGATTGATACTCTTATTTGTAGTGGACTTTAATGTAATATCATATACGTCTATCAACTTTGGTTTTAAAATTACATTTATTCTCTCTCTCTCTCTCTCTCTCTCTCTCACTCTCTCTCTCTCTCTCTGTGTGTGTGTGTGTGTGTGTGTGTGTCTGTCTGTGTATGTGTGTCTGTGCGTGCGCGCGCACACACGCATGTACACTCTCACGTGCATGCATGTGTGTGTTCATATGTTGTGTCACATGTGTAGAAGTCAGAGAATGACTCACAGGAGTTGGTTCTCACCTTCCATTCATGTAGGTCCCAGGTATTGAACTCAGATCACCTTGGCAACGAGAACTTTTATTCGCCGAACCAGCTTACTAGCTCTCATAGCTGCCTTAAACTGGGAACTGTAGAGAACAAGGCCTCGGCGATCCTCTAAAAGGAACGAGGTCTCATTTCACCTCACTGCAATAACTACACTCTGGTCATTACATTTTTGCAAGTCATACAGCTAAGTAAATATCTGTAATTTGTGTCTTAAATTCTAATTCATTTTTCTTCTTCTAATATACCTTCATTTTGTCATTGTTGTTTATTGACTGTTTTTAGTTTGAGGCAGGGCATCGCTATGTACCCCCCTGCTGGCCTGAAACTCATTATGTAGAACAGGTATGCCTAGAGCTCCCAGAGACCAATCTTTCTCTGCTTCTCAGGTGGTGACATTAAAGGGGTATGCCAACATTCCCGGATTCCTAATATACTCAGAGTCAGAAACAGTGTGGGCACTTGCCTTGGCTGAGTGCGTATCGTGTGCCTGTAAGAATGACCCCTCGAGGTCCTGCTGGCGAATCTGATGACACCTCTTCAATTTACTCCTCTTGCTACAAAAGAGGAAGCCAAGGCCCGCTAAGGTCACTCAGACAAACTTGTGTGGCATACAAAAGGATTCTGCGCACCACATGCTTTCCTAAAAATTTCAATGAGCTCTTTACTGTTCTTTTTGTTTCTTTAACAGTTTCATCCACTGATATAACTTTTAGCCGTTTTCACCTTCTAATCAATCCCCTCTCTCCACCTCCCTCTTTTAGGAACTTTTCTCTTTAGCAAGTTTCCCTCTTACTTTCTCATCTTGCCTGCATGTGAGACCCTGACTTTAGAGTTCCTAGTCTGAGTATGGGTGGGAAGTTATTTACTGGTGCAAAGGTGACTTATCACTGGTCCCACGACTGAAGAAAATGACGACTCTTCCTTCAACATTTGCTTCTTAAGATTCTACAACAATGCCTCCCACACCGATCTATGCGGTTATCACATTACATAAGTCATACCTACAGTGTTCAACACAGGTCTGCCTTCCTGGAAGTTCCCAAGACATGATATAGTGGGAACTTTCCAAACTTAAGCATTCTAAGATGTAAATGGTTATCAAAGTAAAAAAAAAAAAAAAACAAAAAAACAAAAAACTAAACCATGACTCTTAAAGTAAAGAAGAACTATACAGGGCTGGAGAGATGGCTCAGGAGGTTAAGAGCCCTGACTACTCTTCCAGAGATCCTGAGTTCAAATCCCAGCAACCACATGGTGGCTCACAACCATCTGGAATGGGATCTGATGCCCTCTGCTGGGGTGTCTGAACACAGCTACAGTGTACTTACAAAACAAAAAATAAATATTTTTAGCCGGGCATGGAGGCGCACGCCTATAATCCCAGCACTTGGGAGGCAGAGGCAGGCGGATTTCTGAGTTCGAGGCCAGCCTGGTCTATAGAGTGAGTTCCAGGACAGCCAGGACCACACAGAGAAACCCTGTCCAAAAAAAAAAAATAAATAAAAAATAACTATACATTTGAAAACTGATTTAGTCCATGAAGGTTCCTTTTCCCGATAATAGTCAAGCATTTCCATAGGATAAACTAATCTGGATAAGTCATATTCAACAATCGGATTCCAAGAAGGCACCCCTCTGCATAGGGATGCCAGTGAGGTGTATGTGACAAATAAGAAATGGTCAATTTGAACCCCAAGTACCCGTGTCTTGGCTATAAACCCACTAGACTCCTCTGGGGAAGAAGCTCCAAGTGGGTGTTTCAGCTGACAAAGATGACTCAGAGGTCTGGACATTGTCCTTTGGTGTTTCCACGGAAGACTTTCCTTCGCGGCTTGTGTGATAACAGTTCTTCGGTAATGACATGGCCAGGATACATTAGCTTATTTAAATTATCTTCTATACTTCTAAAATGTGTTCTGGGCTGTGTAGTTTGTAGCTCTGTAAGTCAGGTATTTACAGATGTACTATCCAAAAAATCCACTAAGCACAGACCCATGTTTTCCAGGCCATTCACAGATCATTTTTCACAGGTCCACAGCTGAGACTACCACATCAGTTCAGGATGAGCTCTGTAGCCATCAAGACTATTGCTGATAGCAGATGGGGCCCAGTCACAGCGACTGGGCCATTTATAAGGTCACTACTTCTGGTGGAACAAAATTTAATTATCTGGAGCTGGCAAGAATGCCCAGCAAGAGCTCTTTTAACTCTTAAGTGTACATACATATGGACAAACAGACAGATAAACATTTGGATGGATAGATGAATGGGGCAGAGTCCCCCAAGCAACCCCATCACAAACGGGTGGATGGATGGATGGGGTAGAGCTTCGCCAAGCTATTCCGCCCACTTTACTTTTTATCCCTGGCCTTTTTACAGAAAAAAAAAAGTTCTTAGAAAATTACTTCACAGATAAAAATGTTACATAAAATAGGAGTTACAAAAGGATGTTGATATTAAGTCCAAAACAGTACTTCATTCTCTAAGCTCATTATAAGTTCAAAGCGACATGTTTCACATGGCCTTGCCTTATCATAGTGTACACCTGTGGCATCATCCTTGGACCTGAATGCTTCTCCTTGAACATAATTTTGTCCCAAGCCTATATGTCTTTCTAGTGTAATATAAAAGCTCATTGTATTTCTTATTATGCAGCCTTCACTTACTATTAAGAGGTGTAAGCACATTCTGTTCTTGATTCTAACTTTGTTACAGCTTTCTAGCAAACAACTAAAACCGGCTCTTAAAAATTTCCTCCTAAGATTATTTGAATCAAATCAGGAACTCTATACAATCACTAATTCATCTAAACAGCATTAATTCATGAAAGTTCATCTTTGTGTTGATCCGAGGAAGAATCTGCTCAATAGGCTGGGCTAATGCCCAGAAATCCTTAGGCTATGTGATAGTGATAGGTAAGGGCATATCAGCTGCAAGAAGCATTCCTGAGGTGAAGTCTCCTGGGGACCTTGAGTCTCAGAGCTCATCCGTCTTAGTCCAGGCAAAAAGGCCGGCCACTTCCAGGAAGGTCTCCTGCTGGCCTTAGCCTTTCCTAGATAGCTCCTGACAACTTAGTATGGAAATTTAAGTATAATTTGGGAGCACTATTTGCAAAACTATAGCCTAGTGTAAGACATAGGGATAGGATAATTTGCAACTGTGATCAGACACAGGACTAGCCTGCAACTAAATAATAAAGCAGGAATTTGCTATGTGCATGATCCCAGGCTCCATCCCTAGAGTCAAAACTGATCTTTAAAATGAAGTAAAGGGGGCTGGAGAGATGGCCCAGTGGTTAAGAGCACTAACTGCTCTTCCAGAGGTCCTGAGTTCAATTCCCAGCAACCATATGGTGGCTAAGAACTATCTGTGATGGGGACCCGATGCCCTCTTCTGGTGTGTCTGAAGACAGCGACAGTGTGCTCACATATATGAAATAAATAAATCTTTAAAATGAGGTGCAAATTTAACAGTTGCATTCACATGTGTAGAACTCTTATGAGATCACAGGGCAAGTTAAATGGTAACTACTGTCACTGTATAACTATTTGAATACAACTTTCTGTTCCTACTTTGCCAAGTATTTTCACTCCCAACAGACATTTCTTCCAGACAGCCTTAGTGGGAGCCCAATTCAGAATGAAAACTGCCTTGCCTGTGCTCTTATAAACCTTAAGTTTATTTTTCCTATAATTTTTGAAATATTGCGTATTTTTGTTTGTTTTTGAGACAGGGTTTCTTTGTGCAGCCCTGGCTGTCCTGGAACTTGCTCTGTAGATGAGGCTGGCTTCAAACTCGCAGAGATCCACCTGCTCCTGCCTCCTGAGTGCTGGGATTTTAAGGGTGTGCACCGCCACTGCCCCGCAGAAGTATTGCAATTTCTAGCTGCTGCTGTTTTTGTCACTCAGATGAGCATGTTATGGGTGAACTGGGTTTGATCATCTTGGTGACCTGAGTGTGCTCATCTTTGCTCAGGATAGCCCTTTATTCCTAGCACTAGGCTTGCTTCCTTCTAAGCTGTCAGTAGTTAGCCCATTGTCCCTACAGAACAGCTAATTGCTCTATAACAAAGAATGCCATAATCTGCTGTCACTTATAATTTTCAACTAGATTGCACTGCGCTAAAGAGTATACTGAACAGGTCACAAAGAGGGAATTTTCTCTTTATGATGTGGAGTTATAATGTCTTTTGGGTTTTTGTTTTTGTTTTGCTTGCTTCCCAAAGTCGGTTCCATACTTTTCTGAATACCTGTTTCTCCTTCCTATATCCTAGAAGCTATACATCTATGTAATCCTCACTGCTGTCTGCTGCATGAGTCATGCTCTTCAGTGTCACCAACTAAAGATGATTGGTACTCAAAGAAGTGGTCACACAGGTCCCCTACCCCCTTGGCATAGCCAACCATCTCATGGGTCCATGAGTGCTGCTGATTGCCTACAGCTGAGAGAGATCATCTCACTTCAGTGAGCATTTAGGAATCCCAACACAGCCATCACATCCAGGCAGATTCCAAAGCTCCAGCAGGGACCAGCTTATCCCAAAGCCCCGACAAGAAAAAAAGGGACTTCTGACCTTCTACATCAGGGAACAAATTAAAGTTAACATTCCAGCTTATGTTGCGAACTTTCCCATTATGAAGTCAGCTTGTAACCTCCCCGTACTCAAGGCTCAAATATTTTGGAATGCTGAAAAGAGAAATTAAGGCTTATTCCTTAATTACAGGGAGGGGGGGGGAGTGGTTTAGTCTACCGTCTTTCCCAAACTATTTCCAGCTACTTGACCTTCTACTGTAATTCTATAGCTTTGAGAATGAAAGTTAGTAAAGAAAAGGTTTCCTTTCTGTGGGTTTATCTTTTGCAAAGCAAAGGTCCATTTTATATCGCTTCAGTTAGCAAGCTTTCAAAAGCTGCTTCTGCCTAAGGCACTCAAGCAGCTGTTAGAGAAAGCCCTTAGCTTTTAAAAACAGGCAGCAGTGGCTATGTAGAACATCACCCCTGGGGTACAAGAGTTCTGATTTTATTTATTGTTATCCTTGGTTTTTGTTTTACTCTCTTGAGAGTCTATTCTTAGAGCTTAAAGGGCTTCTCATCCCTTTCAGACTTTCATTGGCAAATAGAATGAGTTAGAAAGCTCAGTAGTTGAATTCCGGCTTGGTAAGGTAGAATATGTCTGATAGAGTTGAGCTATGGTAGTCAAAATAATTCCTGTGGGTTGGACACAGATTTGGGGGTGGGGGTGCCAGTGGTGGTAGTGGTGGGGTCCTAGACATCTGTACTCTTTTAGTATGTGATATTTTCATTCTAAATAAATGGTTTCCTTAATAGCCTCCCAATACAGAAGGCTGTGTCTGCCGAGGTAAATACTTAAGAGTATTTTCTCTAAACACGTTTAGAATTGACAGGGTTATTTTTATTCTGCGGTGAATTCAGCTTTAGTTCTTTTCAATATAAGCTATAGGAGGTCAGAGGCTTTAATGTAGGCAGAGAGAGCAGCCCCGAGTAAGGGACATCAGAAAAGAAAACAGCTGGAAAGAAATGAATTTCAAATTAAAATAGAGCAAAGAGCAAATATTTGAAGTAACTTGTAAAAATCGATCCCTGCAGACAATCCCCAGGACACCTTTAACTGTGTGTGTCTCGGTCAGATTTTGAAAATTAGCGTAAGTTAGTGTTTGGGAATAAATTAATAAGGGTAATAAACTCTCTTGGTTGATTCACCAGGTCTCCCGGTTAAGGTCTCTTTGTTACTAATGTGGGATACGGTTACATTCCTTTGCTACAGCGGTCGATCCATCTCTGCTTCAGTCTCCGTGAGGTCCTTTCACCAAACAGGGATCAAGCAGGAAAGAGTAGCCACAGCACAGATCTCACGTAGGGAGTCAGAAGAAAATGGCACTAGTGTCATTCTGAAGTTCAGCTAAAGCGTTTGCCCTTAGGGATTCAGGTGGCCACACATGGCACTCTGCGAAGGTGGAAAACCCACTTTCCAAACAGATGTCAAATTATTAGTGGACTTTGGCAATGAGCGGCACCATTCTATGTGTCTGTCATAGGTGTGGTATGCTAGCACTGGTGCACCGTTGTGGAGCCCCAGAGCTATAGACCTTACTTGGTACTCTCTGGCTTCAGAACTGGGACCATGTGATGGCTGCTGCCTTTCCAGTGCATAATGGGAGCCCTTCTCCTCCGCAGCCCTTCAGAGGTCAAAAGGAAACAGGATGATTTGGGTTAGGAAATGTGTCCTGTGAATCTTAAATCCCTCAGCTTCCCCCTTTTAAGGAATCCTCTTGTCTTTTCAATGTTTTGTCAGGGCATTCTTCTATGTCTGTTTTGCTGGTGATTTAATTCTTTGTAAATTGTTAGTGCTTCTGTGTATAAACCAATTGTCTTCGTTCTTCTAAATTGCCATTCATTTCTTGGAAGTAAAAAAAAAAAAAAAAAAAAAAAGGTTGAATTTCCAATAGACACGGTTTTAGATAATTTACTTCAATAAGCTAGATAATTTGTTCAAAGCCCCAGACATGTCTGCTTCTGTGACGTGTGCCATTTGTGTGGGGATTAGAGGTAGAGAAAGCAGAACCTGTATATATCTGTATATATACCTGTATATACCTGTATATATACCCGTATATAAACCATATAGCTGTATATGCATCTTGGGTTTCACAACTATATACATAGCAAATTCCTTAGTGGCCGAAAACTTTAAATATTCTAATTTTACTAGTCAGCTTATAAATTTTGTATAAGCTTCCTTATAAATTTCACCGCCCCTCCCTCTCCCCCACAAAAGTTCTAATCTGGAAGGCTAGTTCTAATTGAAACTACACAGTGTGTGGATACGAGCAGATCCTGTGGATGCTAGTTGAGGCTGTGTGGAGAGACTGCTCCCTACATTGCGGAGGATGTAAAGCAAACAAATATTTCAGAACCTGCAATGAAATGGCACCCATAAATAACCAAGAAGTGAACAAGCGAGTGGTTGTCAGTTTGTCATTTTCAGGAGGAAAACTTCATTTATATCGCCATGTTTGGATGTCCAACTTCATGTTAGTTTTGGCACAGTTTAATACTTTAGGCAAGGAGAATATTATTCACTTAAAAAACAGTATATGATGCCAAAGAAGACATAGACTTCCCAATATATAATGTGTTAGTAGTATATCGATGATAGTAGTAGTCTTCGTAAGAAAATATCATTAAAGTAAAACCTAAGTACTGTTTAATTTGAAAACTAGACCAGGATCTGGAGAGATGTCTCAGTGGTTAAGAGCACAGATTACTTTTCCAGAGGTCCTGAGTTCAATTCCCAGCAACCACTTGCTGGCTCACAACCATCTGTAATGGGATCCGATACCCTCTTCTGGTGTGTATGAAGACAGCTATAGTGTGCCCATATATATAAAACAAATAAATAAATCTTTTTTAAAAAGAGAGCTAAACTAAATAAATGTGAGTCTTGGTTTAATCTAAGTTTCTAATTTAGTGATGTTTCGAAGTCTAGTAAAACGATAAATCAATAAGTCTAATCTATATTGAACCTTGATTTACATGGTCTTCTTCAAAGGATACATTTATTTTCTAAATTAAGCTTTACTTATAGACACAATCCTTTATGCTTTTAAACTGTATATAAGGTTTAGTAATGGCCTACAATGATGTTTCAGATGGATAAAAGATATCACTATTTCTATATGCAAAATAATTTAATGGTAAGACTTTTTTTTTCTCACAGAAAGTCAACACATTGCCATTTTCTTTCTTTTTTTTTTAAATTTTTATTTTCTATATTCTATGTTTACATTCCAAAGGCTTTCCCCTTTCCCAGTTCCCCCCCTCCCTATGTCCCATAATTCTTCTCCCCCCCAACTATTCCCCAATCATTCCCCCTCTCCCCACGGTTTCTCTACAAAACTGGATCCAATCTTTACAGGCCCAGGGTCCTCTCCTTTCTTCTTGGGAATCATTTGACTTGCTAATTGTGCCTTGAGTATTTAGGGCTTCTGGGCTCATTAATATCCACTTATCAGTGATTGCATTTCATGTGTATTCTTTTGTGACTGGGTTAGCTCACTCAGGATGATATTTTCCAGGTCTAACCATTTACCTACAACTTGCATGAATTCATTATTTTTAATTGCTGAGTAGTATTCCATTGTATAAATATACCACATTTTCTGTATCCATTCCTCCTTTGAGGGATATTTGGGCTCCTTCCAATTTCTGGCTATTATAAACAAGGCTGCTATAAACATAGTGGAGCATGTGTCTTTATTGTATGCAGGGGAATCCTCTGGGTATATATCCAGGAGTGGTATGCCAGGGTCCTCTGGAAGGGACATGCTTTTGTTTAGAATAATTTTCCACAGTTTCTGTATTAGGGTTCTCTAGAGTCACAGAACTTATAGGTAGTTTCTATATAGTAAGGACATTTTTTGATGACTTACAGTCTGTAGTCCAAGTCCCAACAAAGATTAGCAGCAGCTGTGGATGGAGGTCTAAGGATCTAATCCCACAAGGCAGGCAGGAGAAGAAAAGAGTGAATCTTCCTTCTTCCAATGTCCTTATGTAGGTCTGCAGCAGAAGGTGTGGTCCAAATTAAAGGTGTGTGCCTCCACGCCTGAATCTGGGACTTGCTTTGTCCCAGATGACCTTGAACTCAGAGACCTCCCTGTCTTAATCTTCTGGGATTCATAGCCACTATGCCTCAAGATCTCCAAGCCAAGATCTAGGCCAGAGTTCCTTGCAGATATAGTCAAGTTGACAATCAGGAATAGCCACTAGAGTTTTGTACGAGGTAGTTTCTGCATTGACAGATAAACATTTAGTCCCTCTTATATGCTGAACTCTGACTATGAAATGCTACCTCCTTCTATTACCAACTTCATAGTTCAGCAAATAAAATAATTTCAGATGTGAAGTTCTGGTTAAGTATAGTTATAGGAAAACACAGGATGTCCAATTAAAATATCTGTGTATATAAGTGTGTGTGTGTGTGTGTGTGTGTGTGTGTGAGTGTATTTGTATATATGTTTATGTGTGTTTGTGTGTGTTTGTATGTGTATGAGTATATATGAGTGTATATGTATGTATGGTTACATGTGTGTTTGTGTGTGATGGTTATGAACATGTATGAGGTGTGTATGTATATGCGTATATGAATGTATTTGAGTATGTGTATGTTTGTGAGTGTGTGTGTTTTATACAGGCCATCTTTACACAGTTTATAGATGGATTCTGTCAAACTCAAACACCAAATGCACTTGTGCTCAGTAGGAACCAGCTCTTCACAGAGCACGGTGCCCATCATCTTCCTAGGCTTAGTCTTTATTTCTCCAGTATTTTCTGACTCAAAACTAAGAAAACCATAATCAAAAAAAGAATAACTAAAGAAAGAGTTTGGTAGGAACCATATCACATTGTCATTCTTTCAACATCATTACAACCACCGAGGATATATGTATAACTCGATTCCATTCACCAACTGGAACATTTCGTAAGTTAGTATCTACCATCCCTGAGCCACAGTGTAAGGACACAGGGATTGTCCTGCCAGGAAACATCCATTTCAGCGACAGTGACAATGCTGCTGAACAGGATCACTCAGAAAGAACTTCAAAATGAGCCAGAGAGGGTGGCTGGTGGGCAGCATAGAGTGGCCGGCGGCATCCAAACATAGCACTGTGTTCCCTGAGCACTGGGCACGTCTCTTCAATCATTAAAACCTCACACAAGTGAAGGCTGCCAAGTTTACTGCTCTTCCTAATACTTTCTCTCTCAGTGTCTCTGTCTCTGTCTCTCTCTCATGGTTTTATCTTCTGGGAATTCAAATAATATAATTGAATCTTGGAACTAGATCTGTATCATAATTGAATCCCATTTACTTCGCCCTTTTACTCCAAGGCTCCTCCTACTCGGAGGCTAAAAGGTCATTTTAAATGCGTGCAGCATTTTGGAAAACCGCATAATGAATTCAAATCAATTCCGACTTATTAAAAGGAGGCTTCTTTGTCTCAAGTTCCGCAACCCACTGTAGCATACACCACATAGTAGATTTTGTCTACATCTTAGGAAGAAAACCTCATTCTGCTGCCTCCTTCAGTGTGGCATCTGTAAGGAACAGGAAAACCCATGCTTGTCATTGAAGCTTTCTGTTTGTTAAGTGTATTTTGTTCAACCATTGCATTTAGGCTTCAGTGGGGTGATCCAGCTGCTACAACAGACTGTCAGCAGCTGGAAGAGATGGGTTTTCCTTTTCTTGTCAGATCTCTGGGTTTAGTCTAGCAGTCCCGCCTTTTTTTTTTTTTTTTTTAAATTTTATTTTTATTTTTTTTTATTTTTCATGTAAATCTTTTTTTTAATTCATTATTTTTATTTTTTTTAATTTTCTATATTCTTTGTTTACATTCCAAAGGCTTTCCCCTTTCCCAGTTACCCCCCACCATATGTCCCATAATTCCTCTCCCCCCCATGCTATTCCCCATTCTTCCCCCCCCCACGATTTCTCTGTTCTGGGTCTACAATACTGGATCCAATCTTTACAGGCCCAGGGTCCTCTCCTTTTTTTCTTCTTGAGAGTCATTTGACTTGCTAATTGTGCCTTGAGTATTTAGGGCTTCTGGGCTCATTAATATCCACTTATCAGTGATTGCATTTCGTGTGTATTCTTTTGTGATTGGGTTAGCTCACTTAGGATGATAGTTTCCAGATCTAACCATTTACCTACAAATTGCATGAATTCATTATTTTTAATTGCTGAGTAGTACTCCATTGTATAAATAAACCACATTTTCTGTATCCATTCCTCTTTTGATGGATATCTGGGCTCCCTCCAATTTCTGGCTATTATAAACAAGGCTGCTATAAACATAGTGGAGCATGTGTCTTTGTTGTATGCAGAGGAATCCTCTGGGTATATGCCCAGGAGTGGTATGCCAGGGTCCTCTGGGAGTGGCATGCCCAATTTTCTGAGGAACTGCCACACTGATTTCCAGAGTGGTTTTACCATTTTGCAATCCCACCAACAGTGGAGGAGTGTTCCTCTTTCTCCACATCCTCGCCAGCACTTGTTGTCTCTCGAGTTTTTAATCTTAGCCATTCTGACTGGAGTGAGGTGGAATCTCAGGGTTGTTTTGATTTGCATTTCCCTGATGACTAATGATGTTGAACATCTCTTAAGGTGTTTCTCGGCCATCCGAATTTCTTCTGGTGAAAATTCTTTGATTAGCTCTGTACCCCATTTTTTGATAGGGTTATTTGGTTCTTTGGGGTCTAACTTCTTGAGTTCTTTGTATATATTGGATATTAGCCCTCTGTCGGATGTGGGGTTGGTGAAGATCATTTCCCACGTTGCTGGTTGCCGTTTTGTCCTTCTGACAGTGTCCTTTGCCTTACAGAAACTTTGTAATTTTATGAGGTCCCATTTGTCAATTCTTGATCTTAGAGCATAAGCTATTTTTAAACGTTTTCTCTGTGCGCTAGGATTTAGGTGCAAGCATATATGTACTCGAGTGTTCTGCAAGAGTTTTAAGAGGAGAACACTAGAAAATCCACCCTGGCCGTGACTGTGCAGTTTGTATGACAACACGGGGGCAGCATTGAAACGACAAGGAGACCTGTTAATGGTCAGCAGAGAGCTATCTCCAAGAAAGGGAAACTGGTTATGACTTGAGAACATCGTGCTATGTTTACAAGCTCGTGAGTGTACCATGAGGGTGTTTGGGGGTGTTTTCCATACTGGTTACTCCAATGCAAACAATGAGGACAGGAATCCCACCCCCCTCCCTCCTCGCACATACTCAAGGGAAGAGTCTGCAGATTGTTGCCTTTCCTTTTGTACTTGGTGGTCTGCTGATATGTGGAAAAGGTTCTGGAGTAGTGCTTTGGTTTTGGTTTTTCAGAACAGCCTTTTGGGAATCTGAGTCATAGAGCACCCACCCATACACACTGCAGAGTCCACTGTTGGTAGTACACACACAGTTAGAAAACCACGATCAATTTTAGACGTAATCACTCTCCTTGAAGAAGCCCCTAACTCTGTAGCTAACAGGCCCCAGCTCCCTCTGCCTTTCCATTCTGTGGCTCAGATCAACCTTTTCCTTTGTGGATTCGCCTGACCAGTGTATTTGGTCTTATATGCAGTCTCTTGTGGCTTGATTCTTTCACTTGGTATATTACCAAGGTACATACATGCTGCAGTGTTATCAGAGTTTCCTAGAGTCTTCTTAGCCTTTTGTTTGTTTTTGTTGAGACTGCATTTGTGATTTTTCCCAACTTACTGCTTCCCAAGAACTCAGTATTATAGGAGTTTATCAATAGCACAACTTCATTCATTTTTATGATCAAATACTTTTGTTCATTCATTCATCCATTCATTTGTTTGACATTTGGGCTGTCTTACTGATGACTATTTGTTTTCACTGTATTGAATATTTATGTAAAATTTTTATATGTGCATAAAATTTCATTCCTATAGATGTTTAATGAAGTACTGGGATTGCTGGGCCATATGATGGTTTATGGTTGTTGTTTTTTTTTTTTTTCTGTTTTCCGAATTTATTTGTAGTCCGATCCTTTTCGACTAGAGAAAGTTAGTCTATTGAGTGACAGTTAGTTTGTCATATTTTCCCATGGAACAGTTACAGCCTGGCATTCCCTCTGTGAAAGTGTGTTCTATTAAAGTGTGTTCTCTTTCTAAGTATCATCTACAATTCCTCAGAACAACAGTGAAAGTTACGGGCTTAGGAGGGGTGGTGGTGGCCAGATGCTTAGGAATCTGGGATGGAAGAGAATCGCATTCTCACGATTTGAATTCCTGGGATTTCTACAATGGGCATTAATTTACTTTTTAGTTGGTAATAGGACTCACCAGTATGAGAAAGGACTGTTTTATTCTGGCCCTCTGTGACGAGTGCACAGCCTTATTAACCTGGACTCCTTTTCAGTCAGACACTCGGCACTCCACGGCCATCTTATTGCCTGGGATGACGTCAAGTTTAGTCGCTAGAGCAAATGTTTATTGGCTGATTTCCTATCTTCACAAGCCAAGGTGTCATTTCAAAAATAGACCTTGTTTAATTCTTACACTGAAATAATGTTTCTTAAATGTTCTGCTCCAATCGGTCTGCCCGATTTAAAGGTTTAAAATGAAACATCCTAGATCGATACACAATTGCTGTCCAGAATTGGACAAACATGAAGAGTGGGTGATGTGTGCCAGAGCAGAGAAGTGTGCCTGGTGTGCCTGGTGTGTCTGGGGTCCCGTGGTCCTGCTCTGCCCTTCTCTAAGAACTGCTGGTAACTCTTTGGAAAACATCAGAAATGTCTCTGTGCTCACTCTCAGCAGTGAAAGAAAATTAACTGTTATAGCTTGGTGTTTTTCTGTTTTCCTAAGGAAAAACCTACAGGAACCTAAAGGAACTGCTTTTGGCTGACTTCCTTTATCAACAGTGAAAAGAGCCAAATTGCATTTCTTTTTCGATCTATGCCTTCCTAGACTGAGGCATTAGTTCAATAAGCACTTGTTAATTGAACCGCTTTATGAGTCCTCGCCAGAGTGATGGATGCTTCCTTGCACCGTACATTGGAGCACATGATTTCTAGGTACAAACATAACTCATTACCTTCTTAATGTTCAAGAGCCAGGTGCTTTTCAGATACATTAACCACATCTGATTTTGATTGAAACAACTTATCAGTTGTCAATACAGTATTTCTTTGAAAGTACATTTGGAAAGATAGGAGAGGTCAGCTTGATGGCTTAGTGTGGAAAGGTGCTTGTCACCATGCCTGATGACCAGAGCTTAAGTATCCAGAGCTCACATGGTAGAAAGACTGCCACAAGTTGTCCTTTTACCCCTGCAAACTTGGCAGGTGCCCCTGCTCCAACATACATGTAACATATACATACATACACACATACATACAGACAGACATGCATACATATAGACATGCATACATACATACTACATACATACATATAATTTTAAAATTTAAAAAAGATAAAGAAGGGCTAAATATGGTGGCACCTACCTTTAATCCCAGCACTTGGGAGGCAGAGGCAAATGGATCTCTGTGATTTCCAGGATAGCCTGGTCCACAGAGAGTTCTAGAAGAGCGAGAGCTACATAGTGAGACCCTGGTTCCAAATAAATAAATAAATAAATAAGAAAAAAGGATAGAGAAAATGTATGTGAGTTAAGCCCTTAGTGAAATAATCTGGCTTTATCAAATATTTATAAAACAGACTATGTTTAGAGAGAAAAGTGTATTTTTGAGGATTAAAATCATGGGTTATTTTGCACCGTGGTGTGAGAATGAGTGAAGACTGAGTTTGCAGCCAGGGGTAGCTAGAAGTGAGATGAAGAAAGCTGTTTCAGAGCAATGACTGACACCCGGTCAATGGTCAACCTGCTTCACGTCATTCGATCTCTGAAGTGTCTGCAAAAGCAAGAAGCCAGCAATCAAAGGGTGCCGTGGTACTTCACTTCATTAGCTATGAAGGCATCTTACATCACAAATGTATTTCCTCTCAAATTAGAATAGTATTTCCATTCATCAGGGTTTTTAAAGTGTAGTATTTTCATTAAGGCTTTAAGAGTTTCTTATGATGTATTTTTTTCATATTTGCCTCATAACCCCTAATTCCAACTCCTCCCAGATCTATGCCCTACCAGGGGTCACACCCTTAAAGAAAACCGACCCTCCCCTAGAAGGCATCAGCTGTCAAGAGCTCCTCAGTTAGGGACTGAGACACATAACCCACCCTCGTCCATGCTGGGAGGCTCCCTAGCTTGGTTGTATGCTGGCCATGCTAGGAGAACCACGGATGTCATGAGTTCATGACTTCAGGGGTCCTATTGTGTTCAGAATACGCTGTCTTAGTGTGGTCTTCCCCGGTTTCTAGTGCTTCCAATCTTTCCAGTTCACTTCGGAGATGGCGAAGGGTGTGATATAGATGTCTTATCTATGGATGATACCTGTCCAGTTCTGAGTTTCCGTGCTAACCACCATCTACAGAACAAAGAAACTTTTCTGACGAACCCTGAGAGCTCCCACTCCTCTATGGATATAAAGACACAAATTGTTAAAGAGTTCTTAGGCCCCGGGGTGAACCTACTACTGTGTTCAGCTAAACGGACATAGTGTCAAACTACCCTCTAAATCTGTTTCCCCAGTGCTTGTCTCTTAGAGGTAAAGACACTGACTGATTAGAGAAGCTTTTGCAGGAATGAAGATGTTGCTTTCATGAAGCAACTAGAAATTTCGTTGCTGAATAGCAACTGAGCTAACAATTAATTCTGTATTGTACAAACTTCTCAATAATTGCCCAGGTCAGCCCCTCATCACCACCATCCTCTGCACAGCTTCTCCACAGTTTTATGTGTACTTGACTAGAGACTGAGACTTCGCTAACGAGCAGGCTATCATGTCAACTGCTGACAACTGTGACTGGCATGGCTTTGAACTGTAAGCTGGGAAACTCGGGTGTTAAATGCAGACAGAAATGGCCCAGGATTTCCCTCCTCCCTTTCTAACTGTCACTTTAAGATGGCCTGAATCCTTATATTCAGCCATGATGAAGTTATCAGAAGATGAGATTGTACAGGCATCCACCCACGTGGGGAGAAAACCTGACACCCCCCGTGTTCAGGCTGGGGCTTGCAGAAGCGGAATCAATCACTCTTAAGCATTATCATAACTACACCGCAATATGGTTTCTTGGTTAACAAGCTTCATAGGAAACTGCCTAAAGGAACATGTGAAATAAGATATAGCACAATAATGGTTTGCCCCCAAGTCAATATGAATATGAAAATATTTCATAAATTCTTACTCCATTCTATCGCTGAAGGGCCCCTTTATATTGTATTCAAATGAGGGGGGGAATAACATTGTTCTAGTTTCCCCTCTGTTGCTGCTGTGATAAAAGTCTTCTGACCGAAAGCAACTGGCTTGCACTTCTATGTCAGTATCCATTACTGAGGGCAGGAACTTAAGCAAGAACTGAAAGCAGAACCCATGAGAGACACTGCTTGTTGACACTCTCTGGCTCATCCACAGACCCATGCTTAGCTTTCTAACAGCCCAGGACCACATGTGGTACTACCCAGGGAGTGTGGATATTCTTCAGACAAGTACATAGGGGCGTGTGACCTATGTAATTCCTCCACTGAGCATCTTCTGCGGTGACTCTGGGTTGACAATAAAAACCAATCTACCTTGTCAACTTGACGTACAAACACAATAGGGTTTAGCCATAACCTTTTTCTTGTCCTCAGAAATCTCTTGTTATCACCACACTAAAGCATAGTCCCATGATCAAGTTTAATAATTGAAAAGTCCAATATCTCCCTAAAAAATTCAAAGACCTTGAAACTAGAGAAATTGTCCAGAAGCTAAAAGTCTGTACTGCTCTTAGAGAGGGCATGAGCTCAGTTGCTAACATTCATGCTGCAGAGCTCATGATTGCTTCTGACTGCAGCTGGAGGGGGATCTAATGACTCTGGTTTCTATAAGCACCTACACCCATGTGCACAGAACTCCCCTACATATGTGCAAAAACAGAAATCATCAAGTTTGAGTTTCAATTCCATCAACTCTTAACTGTGGGCTCCTTTAACATCAAAAGCAAGTTACTCACTTCTTGTTCCAAAAGGGGAGAATCAGGACATGAAAATAGTCACAGTAAAGCGAAACCAGAGTCAGGCAGTGTGGTTCAATGATCAACACCCCCAGATTCCTTCCAGGATTGCCTTAGACAATCCTATTTCCCCTGACATAATTCAGACCTGGTATAAGGCTTAAGACTTAGGCTATTACACAGCTATTTACTCTATTAGTTACCTTCTTGTTGCTGTGATAAAATACCAAGGCCAAATAAGCTTATCCTTTCTTTTCTTTTCTTTTCTTTTCTTTTCTTTTCTTTTCTTTTCTTTTCTTTTCTTTTCTTTTCTTTTTTTTGGGGGGGGGAGGGTGGTTTTTTGAGACAGGGTTTCTAGTCCTGGCTGTCCTGGAACTCACTCTGTAGATCAGGCTGGCCTTGAACTCAGAAATCCACCTGCCTCTGCCTCCCAAGTGCTGGGATCACAAATAAACTTATCTTGTGTGTCCAAAGGGATAGAGTCAGTCGTGCTGAGAATAATAGTATGGCAGCAAGAACAAGAACTTGGATGTTCACATTTCAAATACAGAAATGTGGGCAAGGCTACAAAGCCCCACAGCCCACCGTCAGCTGCATAAGTCCTCCAGTAAGACTCCCTCACCACCAAAGATTCCAGAACCATCTCCAAAAACACCAGCAGCAGGGTACCAAGTGTCGGAATATCTGAGTTTATGGGGAATATTTTTTTTATTCAAACCGCCACATTCATCAATCTAAGAAACCTTTTCTAGGGGATGGAGAGGATGGCTGAATAGTTACGAGCACTTACAATTCTTTTTGCAGAGGACTCAGGTTCACTTCACAGCACCTATGTGGGAGCTCACAATCTTCTGTAAAATCCCAGGGAACCCAATGCCCTGTTGTATCTCCTCTGGGCTCCTTCACACATGTGGTATTCATAAGCTTCACAGGCCCACACACATGCACATAAAATAACCAAGAGGATCTTTGAAAAACTATCGATATTTACTCTTCAAAATACTTGTAATTTTGAATGTGTAATAGCATCGCATGCCTTCTTTTCTTAAAAAATAATATTTTACAATTGTAATCAGTTATAAATTAATCATTTTATATTCTTTGAAGAATATGGAAATGATAGGACATAATCATGTCTCTCTCCAAAATAACCACTGCCAATACTTAGGTATTTTCTTACAGTTTAACTCCAGTACTATAATCATTACCCCTTGTTACTAAATATTATTTGAAGAATTTGATATATATGTATACATAATATTCCATATTGAAAAACATTTCACAAATTAAACATTTGTGTATTGTTGGGTACTTAATTTAACATCTAATTTTGAGTATTTAACTTGTTCCTACTGATTAAAAATATCAGCAAGGAATATTGCTAACCTGGCTTGACCATTCCTAAAATTTTCATTTATTTCTGATTATATCTTTAGTAAGGTAATTACAGTAAAGGATATGGATATTTTGATACTGTTAGTATTTACTGAAAAGCATTTCTGATAAGGTTGCATTCCAAGCAACACTTCGAGTGTTTCACCCTACCACACTGCTTTCACAACACCGACAATTAAAAGTACTCATGTCTACCTTGAGTTAAAATACTATCTAAGATGGTTTTGCCTAGTATTTTTGACCAATCAGTCTATGTAAACTTTCTCTTCAGATTTATATTCTACTATCTGTCTTCAGGGAATTTTCTGTTTGATTCTTAGCTGTTTTTTCTTTAGCAGTCTGGACCTTTTCTTGCTGTTTTAAGTATTCTTTATGTAATTTTTTTGTAATAAGATAATCTGGTGGGCTTTTTGGTTTTTTAATGCAATATGTATATATATGTGTGTGTGTGTGTGATTTATTGTATTTGTTTCTTTTTTTAAAGATTTATTTATTATATTTAAGTATACTGTAGCTGTCTTCAGACACCCCAGAAGAGGGCATCAGATTGAGCCACCATGTGGTTGCTGGGATTTGAGCTCAGGACCTTTGGAAGAGCAGTCAGTGCTCTTAACCACTGAGCCATCTCTCAAACCACTGAGCATTTTTCTTGATATGAAAATTCCAGGATTTTTTTTAACATCTAAACAGTAGCTATTTCACTACTTTTCACCATTAGCAGATTCTTTCTTTGGCTTACTTTTAATATGCTTAGAATGTATTTTAATGCGAGTTTATTCTGTGCCAAATAACATCCTGGAACTGCTTGTTACTTTCTCTGAACTTTACTTATGTTCTTACAGTTCATGCAAAATTTTTATACTGCCTCTCACATGTTTACTTGCCAGCTATACGATTATAACCTACAAATATAACAATATAAGCCTATATTATAAAAGAACTGAGTAGGGTTCACCATGGAGCATACTCAATGGAAACTTCTATTTTTAGCCTCTCTCTCTCTAACTGTATTTGCATTTTGCCTTGTAAATCTCTTTATGGCTGTATTCTATTGCTAATCACTACAGAATCCTTTCTTCTTTCTTCTCCTAGAGAGTCAGTTAGAATAAGGACAGTGAGAGTCCTTGGCATCTAGACAGAACAGAAATTGCTGGCATGGGGTGGGAGGTAGGTCAAGGGGTTGATGAATACAAGAACATTAATGGGCACATTGGAAGTCGCCAAACAGTCAGAGAGAACAGCAGTGTCTGGATTCCATGGCACAAGGTATCCAGTCAGAAGCCGTAATTGCTGTGACTTGCCCCATGAAGCTGGGTCCTAAATTTGGTCCTGTTTAAAGTCATGATTATTCTTGAGACCAGAAAGAACACCAGCACATGGGTGGAGTACTAATTGCAGCGCTGCAGAGGCACACAGACTGAATTGTTGGCCCAGCTCACCTGTGTACCAGTGGTAGTTTCTTACTGTGTGAGTGAGTGCCTTCTGGTTGAACAGGGAATCCTCCACCCATGACACCTAAGGCCTGTATCCTATTTTAAGGTTTTTAGCAATCCATAATCAGCAAGCATGCAACTGTTATCAATTTTAAAATCATTGTATCTGATAACTCTCTCCATCTGTCACTCCTAATCCCCTTTCCTGTAACTACTACCTCTGAAAGTCTGGAGATTTTAGTTGACTTTGGTTTTGCATGAACGTGAGCAGAACTCCTTTGTCCTTTGAGTTGTGTTTGGTACACATGGGCTCCTTGCCTATTGAATAGTGCAGCCCCCAAGCACTACAAAACCAGCGTGCTCTGAAGATCAGCACTTTACTACTTCATACTTTTAAATATACGTGCATAGCATAATTGAAAATGCATTGTGTGGTGTATGTCAGTATCTGGCTTGGGTATAACTCTTCATATAATCAACTTTCACACTCTTTGGCTTCAGCAGTTTCACAGCAGAGGAACTTTTCCCCATTAACCCACGGTTTCTGTTATGGACAAATGTGATCAACTATATGGCATTGTTTTAACAGACATATCAAAATAGTATATAGTTTTGTGTGTGCACATGCATGTGTGTGTGTGTGTGTGTGTGTGTGTTTGTGTGTGTGTGCACCAAGATGGCCCATAGACAAAATGTGTGACAGCAATGTATGATTTGTAATTGCAATCATTTTATAAAACCTAATTAGATCCGTATAGGCATATGTGCATGGGCATACATGCACTTTCACTGCAATAGAGCATTTAGATCAGTGCTATAAATATTTATCTTTAGAGTTCTGATGCAGAAAAAAACATAGTCTCACTTTATCTAGACAAATCTCAGCATCCGGAACTATAAAAACGACAGAGATTCCAAAATGCTGACTGAGTTGATTGCAAGTTTACTTTACTGTTTAATAGTATGTTGGGTTGCATGCAGCCCCAACCTTTCTTGAAACAAGGAGCCACCGTGCAGAAGATTTCCATAAATGGTTATTCATCTCTCAGCAAGGCAGCTGTGTAAAGATTATGTGGCTGTTAGTCATTGTGGTTGAAAGTTTCTCCTAAGATTGCTATAGCCCCCAGCTGGTGATTGGTTTTTATATCTGCATTACTGAGGGTACACTGGACTGACTAGAGCAAGAATATTTCTGTCTGTTATTTACTAGGACACAGATGACCCAATGGGTGACTATGTATTTCTTTTTGCACATTTATGTGTTATTAAAATAATGAGGATAAAATCTCCAATGTGGTTCTGTCCTGATACCTTTATATAGTATCTGCAATCTCTAGCTAGTCTTATTCTTTTTCTATTATAACCTAACCACACACAGAGACCTTACAGAAATGCCAAATGGAAATTGAACTGTGTTTATTGCTATTGGCTTTAAAGGCTCCTCTGAGAGACTTGCCTTTATATATAAAAAGAAGAATCAGGGCATTTCTAAATAGATATGATTGTATTTTTTTAATTAAAAAAAAAACAAAACTCTCTAGAAAATAGTCTCGTATTTTATCAGTGAGTGTTTTTCCCTGTATAAAACTCCCTGGACAATAAAGGATTTGCAAGAATTTGAATATTGTTTAAATAGATATTAGTTATTTTTCTGTATTAATGATGTGTGTGTGTGTGTGTGTGTGTGTGTGTGTGTGAGAGTGAGTAAGAGAGAGAGAGAGAGAGAGAGAGAGAGAGAGAGAGAGAGAGAGAGAAACATGAACACATTTATTGAATTGCATTCCTGTTTCCATAGGATGCTGTTGAAATCTCTGAAAGCCTCTTCTATGGAAGGAAAAGGAATCTGGTTCCAATGCTTAATATGTACCTGAGATGATGATCTGTGTTTGTTCACATTTTCTCAGGCTCCATCCTTAGCTACACATAAAAGCAAGCTGCAGAGACTGGGCGTCTGCACAAGGTGCAGGACTATTGGCAGAACTACGAGTAGAGGCCAAACCTTTGAGCCCCACAGCGTGTGTTCAGTTGTAAAGGACATTTCAATGAGGCTAGGATTTATAACTCTATGATATGTAGAACTTTTTGTCTGGTAAGATTTTTCTAAAACTTAAAGACCTCATTGCTACTTTAATTTCTTTCCTAACAGTTTCCCCCATTGCTGGCATGCACAGTTATAAAAATAAATTAAGAGTAAACAGATAGCAGATTCCTGGCTGCCTTCATGTCTGTGAGTGTGACACAGATCTCAGAAGGAAAAATAGCCTGTAAGAAGGTCTCTGTGATATTGCTTATTTACAGATCCTTTGGCCATGTATTTATAGTATCTAATTACAGCCACATTGCTTTCCTTTGGGGGCAAAGTAGCACAGTGATTTGACCACTACTTTAGAGGAAGCTGACATTGACTGACATTTCCAATGTGTCCTTGTGTACCCAAGCTCATAACTGTGACATTTGAGCTCGAAACTGTGTTGCCAGTGCAATTATCACCACATTCACCTTCAGTGGGATCACTCGTAGGGATACTTAAGAGGCCTCTTTGTCAGCAAGAAGAACTTTGCAAACAGGCTGCCCTCTGCCTTGCAAACACACTTCCAAAAGGAGCTTCTCACTGAATTATTTTGCAGTGACATATTATTCTAACAATGAAGTAAACATATTCATTGTAGAAAAACTGGAACTGGTAAAAGACTGCATTCATAAAATATAAATATAATGGCACCACACCATGTGCCTCCCAAAATATATGCAGGTTACACATTATTATATGTTATAGATTATATATTATATGTTATATGTTATATATTATATATTATACATTATACATCATACATTATACATTATATTATATATTAGTGTAAAAAACAGGTCAGAAAGGCTGAACATTTCAAATATTTTTACTGCTGTATTTAAAATTTTTGTGGGCTATATTTCAACAAACCCATCTAAGCTAAAAATATTGTATAAAAAGGGCACTGAGTACACTTAGCTAATGAACACCATAGCTAAAAATTCTCTTAACTGATAGTGGTCAGACCACAAAACCAACTTTCTGATACAACATTGAAGACTACCTGTAAGGCATTGAACACTGCACAGAATGTGTAAAGGAAAAAAAATGCCAAAAGCAGATAGATAGGTGTGTTTCTTAAAAGATTGGAAACTCCTTACCTGAAACATGGCAAGACAAGAACCATCTATCTGAGTACCCTACTGCTTCATGCCATTTTGGTTGCAATGGTGCCGCATCCTTGCAATGCCAGCACATGGAAGGGATCAGTGCTCGGGGTTTGTTGAGATGGCTCAATGATAAGAGCATTTTCTCCTTGTCTGGAGGATGAAGGTTCGATTCCCACCGCCCACAGGGTGGCTCACAACCATCTGTAACTCTGGCTCTTGGGGATCTGCTGCCCTCTGCTGGCCTCCCCAGGCACAAGGCACACACATGGTATTCGGGCATACATAGGTAAAACACCCATATGCATAAGAATGAATTAAGACCAGCTTTAGCAACATAATAAAACATAAGTTAGAGGCATAACAAGCAGTTCCCGGATCCTGTAGGACAAGCATCTCCTCACACCATATGGGCCTCTAAGTATGTCTCATGTTCTCACGGTACAGTAGCAGTTTATCATTATCTAGAACAAAATGATTTGTCTAGCTCTTTCTCTCACTGTGGGCCACCTAATGTCTCTCCCCCCCTTTTTTTAATTAAGTATCTTTGTAAAAAGAAATCTTAATCTTCCTATCTGGCTAAATACTTAGGCAAAACTTTGAGAAACAGTGTTACTGAGTCAAAACCTTAAATGTCTATAAACTCACTGCACGCGGTATTGCACATTTTAATCCAACTAAGGGAAGTTTTCGCTATAGAGAAATTTTGCAATGAATTAGGTTTTAAAAGAAGAAGAAATAGTTAATTTGTATTTTCGTAAAGATTTCCTCTCCGTGTTTTATGTATAGGAAAGTAAAGTCCCCCAAAAGCAACATAATAAATGTACAAAATCTACTAAGCCACAGAGAGCCATACTGGGTTTTCTACTTAAATGCCCTAAGATGGAGGCAGTGATTTGGTTTTGTCTCTTTTTTTTTCTCCCATTTTTGAGATTGTAACACAATTACAACATCTCTCCCTTCCCCTTCTTCCGTCCAAGCCCTCCTCATAGCTCTGCTAACCCTGCTTCAGACTCGTGATCTCCACTGCACTAATTGCTACTGCATGCACCTATCTATATACACACATCTATCTCGAGGTATAACCTGCCTAGTCTGTGATGTTACCTGGGTGTATGTCTTCAGGGATGACCGCTTGGCACTGGGCAACCAACCGGTGTGCTCTTTCCTGAGAGAAAACCACACCTCTCCTACTCCCGGCTCTCCTCTCTTGTCTATAGTTTTTTTTTTTTTTTTGATGGGGGACCACACCAAGGTTTCGTTTAAACCCTGTGGTATATTTCAACTCTTGGAAGTACTGCTTCTGAAATAAGAACAAGAATCATTTTCAAGAATCTTGCTCACCTTAGCAGTAAAAGGCTATGAGACCCACAGTTCCCAGAGGTAGTTCTCCAACGTGAATGTATACGATGCTGTACCTGATGACTGTGTGTGTGTGTGTGTGTGTGTGTGTGTGTGTGTGTGTGTGTGTGTGTGCAAAGTCCTGCCTCTCCTTTTCAGACAGATTCAGTTGTTCTGGTAATATTCTTCATTCAAACAAGCAGTCCAGTTAATCCTGAGGAAGCCAACCTAAGGCTGCGCTATCAGGGATAATGGTGCAAAAAGTAAAACCAAAACAATAAAAGCGTTTGACTCTTGTGCTTTGACAGTAGTTCTACAACATTGTGCAATTTATTTAACTGAAATAAGCCATCAATTCCATGTCTTTGAAGAGGGGATGGTAGTACTAGCTTCTCCCTGGGATTGTTGAAAAGATTAAATTAAATATTAATCTGTGCCCCCCCCCCAAAAAAATCAACACAAGCCTTACCAGGCAATAAAACCTCAACTAATACTTAATCAAATTGTTAGTTATTGTCAATGCTGACATTAGATCATTATCTTGATCAGTAGCCTGAGACTGGCTTCCTGCTCCTGACAAGATTAACTGGCCTGTTTGTTTGAATGAAGAGTATTACCAGATCATTACACTTGCATTAGAAAGCGTAAGTGTATACTTTTAAATGATTGCCATAGTTGGTGCTTTTCTTGATTACTGTCTACAGTACTGACTCATCTAACACGGCTAAACTCATCTTACCTAATGTTTTTCCCTTTTTCTCCCTCATATCTTCACCTGTACACATCACTGAACTGGAAACTGCACTGAGATCAGAATAGTAGGCCCTTGGTGTTTGACCAAACTCATTAAGAGGGCATCAGTACGACCTTGTCAAGTCAAATTGAGGCTTCTGGTGCTTATGGGATCTGCAGGCTGCCTGCGTCCTGTGTCACACACCTTGTGTCAGCTGCAGCAGTTTGCTCAGTAAACTTTCCCAAATCTCCCTCACCAGCAGAGCAATAATCCTAAAGAGGAGTTCAGAGCAGGCAAGGAGCCTGTAGCCCCTGCTGTACCATAGAGGCTGAGGCAGGAGGATCATCTTCTGAGCTCAGGAGTTCAAGCTTAGCCTGAGTTAACAGCTAATATAGCGATGACATGTCTCAGTATGAAGAAATAGAAAATCCAAAGCCTTGAAGGGACACGTAGATATCCATATATAGAGAATTCATCCCTTGAACAAGTTCTTATATTTGGTGCCAGAATTGTCCTAGGCGCTAGAGACACAAAGCCACTTAATTTTCAGCTGCTGTCTGCAGCAATCTTTCCGGAGCAAAAGAATATGATGCAGGACTTTTGGGCACTGTTCAACATGTGCCTCTTTTGTGCAAAAGATTAATGTTTCTCAAATTTCTGGCTAACTAGAAGATATTCCAGTCATTTCACAATGTACTGATTTGGCCAAGAATCTACTCAGGCTAAAATAGGCTATGTTGAAACGCAAGTCAAATGTAAGAGAAAATAGCATCACACCAGTAAAATCTCTGCATTGTCCCCAAAGAAAGATCCTCTCCAAGGCCCATTTCGCATTTAGTTAAACCTCACAATGCAGATTAGTCACTGTGTTTAGTGGAATTTCTCCCGGAGGAGCTGTGACTTTGTCAAGATGGGTTACCCTCCCCCTGGGCCCATGGAAAGCGACCACAGCAGCTGATTACCTGACAAATATTCTCTCCTAAAAATCTGTAAGAATTCTTGCTAATTTGCAGAACCTTGTACAGAACGTGACAGGGACAGAATAAGAGCCTTATAAGGTGCTGGCAGCCACAAAACCTTTTTCTTTCTTAAATCAAGTGCAAATGGCTGCTAAGGTTTTTTAGCTGGGGCTGGTACAGGCAGGTGCAAGAGGTGGCATGATCGTATTTCCAAAAACAACTGGTGATGTAGCTGAGTCCTGACCCTACTTGCCCAGGGTACTAGACCGGGTAGTCGAATGCCCCTTTAGAGGTAATCACTTCAGTTCAATGGAATCTTTTTTGTGTGATAGGATATTTTTTAAAGATTTATTTATTCTATGAAAGTACACTGTAGCTGTTTTCAGACACACCAGAAGTGGTCATCCTATCCCAGTACAGATAGTTGTGAGTCACCGTGTGGTTCCTGGAATTTGGTTGGACTCAGGACCCCACAAAGAGAAGTCCGTGCTCTTAACCATTGAACTATCTTTCCAGCCCCTAGGACATTGTTTTTAATTGATGTGAACATGGTACTCATTTGATAGCAGACATTCTTAGTCTGTTATCCATGAGTAAGCGTTCGGGGTCCTTAAAGCAACAGCAAACATTTACACAGTGCTTTGTCACGTGGTATTTGACATACTTTATTCTCTTGACCGTCATAATGACCCCCCCACCACACAGGTGCTGTTTTCATTCTCATTTTCTAAGTTGAGAAAAATTAGGGTTAAATAATTTCCAGCTGGTGCAGTTCAAACCCTAGAACTATGAGTTGGTGAAGTCTTGATTCTAATCCAGGCTTCTCTGGCTTGAAGGTTCCTGCATAGTCTTAACCACTATACCACACTCTCTTTCTTGGAAGTTATATTCAAAGATGTGTGTGGAGGGGTTATAAGGCAGTGGGTAGGTTATGATTTTCTTAAGGCTTATATTTCCAAGACATCTGATTTTTAAGGAGGGTCAGGTCAGTTGCTAATGTCCAAAATCTAACATCCTCTGCTACATGGGGGGGTAATGTGAGTAAGCTTTTCTCAGAGTGAACCGAGCCGAGGCCATCTTGTCATGCGTGCAGGGCAGGGATGAGCCTTCCGGGGCTCCCCACTTGTCCTATCCGCTGAGTCGCTTGGTTAGTAGATTAGGAAGATAAGGGGGTCATGAGCAGAGGGTCTGGTGTTTAACTGATGTCATTTCTCATTTCATGCATTCCTCACCCAGTATCTGCAGAGCTGAGAAAAGCTTCAGGAGAACAAGTTAAGCAGCCCAAAGTCCCAGAAACCATCCATATGGGGGGAGCATCCTGTATACCTGTATCGTCTCTTGCTAACTTGTTCCCTGACATGTCTCCCAAGTGTCTATTTGAACATGCTTATGCCACTCAAAAACTATTCTGTTGTTTAGAATAAGCAAATGGTTCCTGTGATGATTTTTTTCCTTGAACCAGAATTAAAATCATATCCCCTCTCTGACTTGATTACATCACAGCCACATATAAAACCATCTTGATGTCCAAATAATGGTAGAATTTGTTTTGACGGGAGACTGTAAATAGCTATTATTATTATTATTATTATTATTATTATTATTATTTTTGAGCTGAGAAATCTGCCGTTAGTGATAGTAACTGGAAGGGCTGACAGTGGTCACTTCATTTGTGTTTTACCAAGATGCATGCAGCCAGCCAAATTATGGCGATTGTAATAAAATGATGAAATAGTGTCATGGGACACTTCAGCATATTTGTAGGTGAAAGAACATGTCCTGTTTTTGACACTCTTTCCTGCATACGTTAATGTTCATGAACCCACTTTAGACTTCAAATGTGAGTGCTTTGTATCTAACAAGAAGATCCCAGGCTCAGAGAACCCAAAAGACACAGAACACATTCCAATCTAGGTCTGTTTCCAAAGCCCATGCAATTTGTATGATACTTTGGGGACCTGTATGTCCATTTTAACGTGGACCACTGGGTGCTAGCGAGGCAGTAAGGACCCACAGATGAAAACATAAACTGAGAGCCAGTCATTTCTCTAAATAGCATTCATTTATAAAGCACAGTTGTGAAACTCCAAATGAGACCATTGATATGAAACACTAGGAAGATATTCTTCGCTGTTATTAGCTATTTATGTAGTGTTACTCTTGGTAGAATGCCCATGGAGCAGGCTAGCTAGTGGATAGTCAGCAAGGGTTGTCTGTGTAGCCTGCCATCGGGAGCTGTGACTTTAGTGGCTCTCATTCTGCTCAGGACAGCCCACTCAGAAAGCAAGATTAGTCGGGGAGTCTGACAGACAGTAACCGCTCTGTGAGGTGCAATTCAGCGAAATTGATATATAGACCACTTTTCGGGACACGAGCCAAGTTGCTTTGATACATTTGGGGACACACATAGATCTGTCAACAGTAGCCACAGTGCTCACAGTACGCATACTTAGAGCCTGTGTGTTAGACCGATACGCTACGTCGAAACCCAGGACTCTGTGCTTGCTTCAGTTCCCCAAGCCCCTGCCTCTTGGATTCCTTTCCAATGTTTGCCATCGCTTAAGCTGTGTTTATTTTGGTCATAGGAACACCTGGCCTTTAGATGCAACTTATCCTCTACCATTCCAAAGATTACCTTGCTGGGGTCACCTTAACATGATGCCCAGGCAATAAATGTCTCAGGTTTCTATTAGTCCCAAAGGACACTAAGCTTACTCTACCACCACTTTTAAGTTCATACCTTTGCCCTTACCTTACACCACGCATAAGGCATTTTCATACTATAAATATTTTTAAATGTGCATGAGATTTCTTGGCGAAATACAGGTGTTGACATAATAGTCAAACGAGATAACTTCAATTCTCTAGAAACTTTCTAATGCATGGAAGCCTCTTTCATCTTCCAGATACTTCTAGTTTATTATGGGCACAGGGAAAGAAAGGGATATTTTTATTATTTCAAATGTCAGTGGGAACCATAATATTCCAAGCTGCTCAATAAGACAAATATCTTATGGTTTCCATGGCTGTGAACAGACACCATGACCAAGGCAACTCTTATAAGGACAACATTTAACTGGGGCAGGCTTACAGGTTCAGAGGTTCAGTCCATTATCATCAAGGCAGGAGGCATGGCAGCAGCATCCAGGCAGGCATGGCACTAGAGATGGAGCTGAGAGTTCAGCATCTCATTCCAAAAGCAAACAGGAGAAGACTGGCTTCCACGCAGCTAGAAGGAGGGTCTTAAAGCCCACACCAACAGTGACGCACTTCAACCAACAAGGCCACACCTACTCCAACTAGACCATACCTCCTAATAGTGCCACTCCCTGCATATTCAAACCACTACAACAAGTGACTTATTTTCTTAATATGTATACAAATATGTATAAACTTATATTCATTGTGTTTAAATACAAAAAATACTTATTTCTTTCTTCATATGTACGTATGTATGTGTAGGTGACTGCATTTCTTCTGATACCCATATAAGGATTGATCAGTATCAATTCAAATGTAATTATGAAGAACCAGCCTCGAGGATACTTTTCGTTTGTTTCTTATTTTCAGAGTTAGGGAATTATGTAGTCTAGGTTGGCTCAACTTGCTCTGGAGTCCAGAATGACCTGGAACTTCTGATCCTCCTGTCTCAGCCTTATGGGGATAAGAAGACAACACTTTTGTCCCTGTTTCATAAATTTTCAGTTTGGGCTGAGAAGCAGTATTGTATCTGTGTGCTACATGTGCCTTCTATTGACCATTTGCCTTGGTGATACAAGTGATAACCACAAGCATGTGGGGCTCAACAACATACCTCCTTTATTAAAACACTTATGTTATGTCTCTTTGATAAATAAGGAATTGGGATCTCAGACAGATTAAGTAAACTAACACTATCCAGATATCCACTCCAAACTACATCCTCTTCTCTGCCTCTCTCCTTCCATGTCCCTTTCTCTCCTTCTTTCCCTTCTTTTCTGCTTTTTTTTTTCTCTTTCATTCAGTTATACACCAAATCCCAGCAGCCAGATAGAGAATGCTGTAGAAACACGGGGCACATAATCAGGGAAATCACAGGAAACCCATGTGACTCCTTCTCTCCCTCCCTCCGTCAAGCCATGGCAGAGGAATATGAGCAGAGTTCACTGCTGTCTAGCTGGAATAAGGGATGCTGAAGTTGGAAAGGACCTTGTGTATCAGCAGGTCTCGTGATTCCAACCTGATAACCTAACACAACTTTAGAAAATACAAATTTCTGGCTCTAAATCCAGATCTGTTGATTCAGAATATCCAAGAGTATTTGCTCTCTAAAGCCCCCGACAAGGTGATGTATGAGTTATCAATAAAGACTGAATGATGGCTTCCCTGCCCCCACCCCACCCTTGATTGATAAAGTAACTTCAAGCAACATTAGGAGGCCTGAGGAAATAATAACCAGATGCTAGCAGAGAATGAATCCATACTTGAATCCAAAGCCCAACCTAGGATTGGAGATAGGGTGAGTTGGCTCTTGCACTATAAAGAAAGGTTCCACACAAATAGTCTCTGTAAGTCTGTCCTGCAGAGTTGCTCCGTAATATACTTAACAAGACGTTTTTAAATGTTTGTTTGAGTACCTTCTAAGTCCAATTACACATTGACCATATAAGTCTTAACAATGCCATTAGGATGGCTAACAAGGTAGAGGTCTCTAATATCTCCCAACATTTGGTTATATAGAAACATATAAATATGTTATTTCATTTTAGTAATTTGTTGTATTCTGTGCAAAGGTTTTTGAGGACTGTGCTTAGATAAATGGTGTCTCTGCATCCTCGGGGAACACAGTACAATATAAAGTTCTTTGGGTTTGAGCTTTATGAAATTTGAACTCATCTGATTGTTTAGTCCTCCGTTTAAATCTTTAGTCCAAAGAATCAGAAGGTGTAAGTTTGACTCACAGTTCAGCTTCTTGAATCTATGCGAGCCTGGGAATAGCACTACTTCCGTAAAGTCCCTCTCCTGAGAATAATTCACGACACCCCTATGGCCTGGTATCCAAGTCATTGTTGGGATTTCATCGAATACTGAAAATGAGCTTTGGGAATGTTTGAGAATAACGGGTGACTGTAGTGGAGTATCTGGCTCTACCTCGCTTGTACGATTGAGATATGCCCATCAATGTTTTATGTGTAAGGCGTTGCTGATGCTGTCCCGAGTTGATCGTTACATATGTTAACACACCGCTGTTCACAAATGGGTCCAGGAAAATAGTAGTAACTACTATAATGGTAGGGAAGAAATGCGGGACAAAGGGAGAAGTCCCAGGGCGGAAGGCCTGTGGGAGGAAGGCTTTCATCTCTGCCTGGTTGGAGTGAGCGAGAGGCCATCAGAGGCTCTTGCATGTGGTCAATGGTAAATCGCCACAATCCTAAGAGATCATTTTCATGAGGCCTGGGGTGCTTTTGTGGGTTCCGGGGCATGCATGGAATGGAAATCCACAATTTCACTGCCCACTTAAGGGGCAGCTTCTTCCTAGGGAAAAGCTGAGAGCCAAACAAATAGGAACAGTGTTTGATTTTTTTTCCTTCTTATAAATTAAAGTTCTAGTTCTAAAGTTCACAGAACCAGGAAGACAAAAGGGTTACCCTTTAAGATTTTAAAATGTTTCACTTACAGGAGGAAAAAAAAAAAAAAAGAAAGAAAAACAAACTGAAGCAAAGATGGTACCGAGTCCCCGTGCTCACAGAGCTTCCGGTTTCCATTTCCTGAGGCGGGGCCATCTGCTCATTCTAATTCTCAAGGCCTATTGTCAAAAACTGGCCAAAAAAGAGGATTTCAGAGGTTAGCAAAATAGGAGCTCATGGTGGGTTTTTTTTGTTTGTTTTCATGTTTGTTTAGAATTTTTGTTTTTGTTTTTTTTGTTTTTGTTTTGTTTTGCTAACTTTAAAAAAAAATAAAAACTACCTCCTTTATTTTTAAATTCCATTTGATGTATGGAAAAAAAATAGAACTTAAATCAGAACCTTTTTTTCCCCTGTAAAAATGAACATGTTTGCAATTAGGTTATCACCAATCACCAGTGGTAGTTATAGTACATAACTGTTGATACAGATGGAGATGAAATACTACATACATGGTACATACATGTGCTACAGACTAAGAACTGCATACATGATACGTACCGGGCTGCAGTCTGTGACTAAATACTACATTCGTGGTACATATCTCTGCTGCAGACTGAGACTAAATACCACATACATGATGCATACTTACTTGTGCTGCAGACTAAATACTACATACATCTATGATCCAGAAATGAATCCACACTTTAGCTCTGTGCCTGGAGCAGCTGCCCTGTCCCTTTTCCAATCACCATGGAGGTAAAGCAGACCTGGACTCACCCACATTCTACAGAACATCACAGTCCGTGTGATGCTAGCAAGCTTATTTTTTTTTCCCACCTCTTATAAATTTCTTGGATGGTAAGAAATTCCTTAATGAAAGAAGGTGTTAGTAAAGAATTTAAGAAAGAATAAAAAGAAAGAAAAGAAAACATAAGAAGCAAGAAGGAAAGAGACTGGTGGTTTCACGGGGTCCTGGAATACGTTGACATGAGATGTTTGAAAGTAGAATGTACCTCTAGTCAGCACTGAAAGTTTTTCGTTTCTGTAACACACACTGTGTTTAGATATCACTGCGTTTAACAAACTGCAAACACAAAAAGTTTAAACAATAAGTTCACGTCAGTAACATTCCATAGTAGTGTTTAGAGAAGCACCTTTCTAGCCTGTCCTTGAACCAGTGACTAGGAATCCTCAGGCCCCTCTGCCCAACATCTACCCTGCTTCAGCACATTCTACATCTACCTGCAAGGAGAAGGCACGCCCAGGCAAGCATGTGGTGAGAGGTAGGGGTCAGCCCAAAGATAGCATGTAGCGTTTCTGCTCACAGCCAGCCACACGGCCCAGCGATGGGGCATCTGTGTCAGGGAAGAAGCCTAGGATGGAAGCTGGCAGACAGCAAACAGGATTTGGCCCATGGGTGGTTTGATTATAGAACTTCTGACTTTTCCAAGATCCTCTTATCTTTCACCACAGTGGCATCCAAAACCATTTCAGGGACCATTTCAGGGAAACGTGAAGATCTGCATAGCCCATTAAAGTCATTGTTAAAGGAGACCCTACGTCCTTTTCAACAGCCACTCAAACTCAGCATCTTCAAGCCTTAAGCATAGTGACTATAATTCCCCAGTATGGCAACCACAACACACCAAGGACCTCTCTGCACACGCATGCACATGTTCCTGTTCTCTTCTCCATGATGTATTTTAAAATAAGTCCAGAGGAGAACAGTTGTTTTTGAACATCAGATGATGTGCCTATAAAGCCTCCACGTCGGGAGGAGTAAAGCAGTGATGTCTGACCCAGGCCGCAGGGCTCTCTGAAACCCTTTTCTGTTCTCTTCTACCCAGAATGTGGAAAACCCATGTGTTTGGGTGGCTGAGGTTGGAAACTGAGTAATATCACTTCTCCAAAATAGATTTAATAGCAGGGCTGGGGACTGCTTTCTTGACCTGTTTGAGGCAAGTACAGATCCAGAGAAAAACGTGGCTGTATGAGTTTTCACATTCATAAGTGGAAAAAAAAAATCGGACCCACATTACACTTTTAAAAGAGACTGGAATAACAATTACAATTTCGTTTTCAACCATAATTTTACCTTGACTTTTAAAAATGTATTTACCCTATAAAATTTTATGGCTAAGGATTTTTCTGAGGGAGTCATCATTTAATAATTCTTACCCATTCAATTAAGGCTTTAGGAAAATTAAATTGTGTAAGTCTAAAAACACCATAACCAGGGATAGGATGGGAATCACATTTTCAAAAGCCAACTTCTGAAAGGAAAACGCAATCTCTAGGGAGACAGTACACCTGCAAGATGACTCTCTTCAGACAGTCAATGTGATTTAATGTCCTGTTTGACGGGTTCACCCTTACATTCCTCTGAAACAGGGGATGGTCATCACGAGAGAAATGTCTGGCAGAAGTGTGCTCTAGATCTGCAGAGAAGTGCTGTATCTCACTCACCAGCGAGGGAAAGCGCTGCTGTACCAATGGGCCATGTTGTCCCTTCCCTCCTCTTTTCTGGCTGTGGATCCCCATTAACAGTGAATCTGTGAAGATCAGGTCCCAGGCTCTTGCTTACTGCTTATCTTAGTTCCTTTTTTGTTCTAAGGAGCAGGTGAAGGGGGATACCACATAATAATGGATTTTTGTGTAGTTTGAAAAACATAAAAGAGATTTTATTTTTCTTGGTAGTTTTTTTCAGAGTGAGCTCTCACAACTGTATGGCCTTTATGTGCCATAAAACCGAGACCATTCCCGACCACATGGCTGATTATAGGTCAGACTTCAAAGTATGTAAAATATTCCTGATTAAAATGTTCTTTATGACTTACAGCCTTTGAAGTTTCTTCCCAGATCATTTATTTAAGTGAAATGTTCCATCTCACTTCTTTAAACAACTGGCCAATCACTAATCAAATTTTTAAAAAAAACAACTGATGACACTTGTTTGAAGTAGAGCCATGTACTTAACCACAGTGGACAACCAATAGACTAGACAGCAGTGCTGTATCTAAAGGTATTTATAAATTCACAATGGTCTTATTGAGGAAGTACTACCCACAAGGTACAATTGTGGGTGCTGCTGATACATTAATAAAGAAAATAGGTTAAAATATCAACATATGTGGAACACACATCCTAATGGGAAGGAGACCATAGCAAATAAAAATTAGTTTATCAAAGGCTAGTGAATATGGTGAAGACAATAAAGAGAGGAAAAAATGGTTACACCTCAGAGACTAGGACGGCAATTTTACACACAACAGTAGGAGGCTAGCCCACTATGGGTAAATTTTTTACTATGGTAAAATTGGGCTAATAACTTGGGAAAACATTACCCAGGCAGGGAGCGCCACAGTGTAGAGAGCCTTGAAGAAGAACATGCACACACCTCAATGGAAAGAAAGGTGCTAAGTGACCCAAGACGACAACATAAGATGCCACTAGAGAAACTGAGGAGACCCAGATTCCCCAAGGGCCTGTGGCCACCATGAGGACATGGGGACTGGTGATCAGGGACTTTGCCAGGACCTGATTATCATCTCAGCATGATTATTCTGTCTGCAACTTGAAGAATAAGTGTGAGGGAGTGGGAGGACGTGGAGGCAGAGTACCAAAATACGTCTCCTAGTGCAAGCATCTTGAAACAATTTTAGTTTGTTCTGTATTAAAAAGAAAGAAAAAAAATCGACAGAAATGTTCTCTGCCTCCTCTTT